>SKCR01029751.1:0-274831 GCA_019454045.1 Zanthoxylum bungeanum
TATTTCCCAGAGAAAGTATGCATTGGATATTCTTCAGGAGATTGGTATGTTAGATTGCAGACCGGTGGACACACCTATGGATCCCAATGTTAAACTCCTACCATTAGAGGGGGAGCCGTTGGAGAATCCCGAAGAGTATAGGAAGCTAATCGGAGAACCACTGGATGATCCTGGACAATACAGGAGATTAGTTGGGAAGCTAAACTACCTTATCATCACACGACCGGATATTTCTTTTGCTGTAAGTGTGGTTAGTCAGTTTCTACAAATCCCTTGCCAGAGTCATTGGGATGCTGTTATACGCATTCTTAGATATGTTAAAAGAGCACCAGACCAAGGTCTACTATATGAAGATAAGAGACATATTCAGGTTATTGGTTATTATGATGCAGATTAGGCGGGTTCTCCGTCAGATTGACGCTCTACTACAAGTTATTGTGTTCTGATTGAAGGTAATCTCATATCCTGGAAGAGTAAGAAGCAAGTTGTTGTTGCCAAGTCTAGTGCAGAGGCAGAATATAGAGCTATGGCCTTAGCAACATGCGAGATGATATGGTTGAAACAGTTACTGCAAGAATTAAAGTTTGGAGGAGGAGCACAAATGAAACTAATCTGTGACAACCAGACAGCATTACATATCGCCTCCAATCCTGTGTTTCACGAGAGGACCAAACATATAGAAGTGGATTGTCACTTTATCAGAGAGAAGATTTTGTCAGGATGTATTGCTACTAGCTTTGTCAACTCAGACGGTCAATTAGCAGATGTCCTTACTACGTCTCTTCGCGGTCCTCGTATTGATTTCATCTGTAACAAGCTTGGTGCGTATAACATGTATGCTCCGGCTTGGGGGGAGTGTTGGAATTAGTTGAGAAACCAATTAATATTTATTATTAGATTATATTCAACCAAGCATTTAATAGTGTAGTTGTGTATTTAATATGGTAGTTGCATAATGCCTATATAATGGCCTCTCATTATAGTTCTAAACTTAAGCAAATGTTAATACACATTTTCTTCACAAATTCTCACAATATTATATTAAAAACCATATTTAAATATGCTCAAAAGAAAATATCTATTTCCATTCACATAAACAAGTTGAATTAGGAACTCCAAATTAGATAGATTTGCATGAAACAAATAAGCCAAAAAATAAAAGGACCTGGCGGATAAACCCTTCCAAAGTCCCTAGCTTCCCCATGGCCGTGGCCATTTGCCCCATATAGTTTGCCACATTCCCAGATGAACCTGAGGAGCTGTCAGATCCACTAGACAGTGTCTCAGCCAGAGACTGCTGTAATGCCTCCATCCCTTGAGACAATGCATCCTCCGCCTGTTGGGAGGACTGCTGCAAGTTGCCGATGCCCAGGAGTTGCTGCTCCGTCAAAGGCTCCAAATGATTCACAAGAAGCTGCCACTGTAACCATTAGATTTGATCACAATAAAAGTGGGAAGAATTATATATTCAAAAGTAAACCTTCTAAAATAGAAAGAAACATTAACTGCAAACAAAAATTTACAGGTATTACACAAGGAAACAGAGAAAAAGGATCTACACTCCACGTAACATCTATCAGGAAGGATTTTCATTTACACACTGTCATCACCGCCAAGATCCTTTCTATGATTATAAATAAGGTACCTTGTCTTTACAACTCTCTCTCCAAGTCTCTTTCACATGGATAAAGGCAAAATGAACCCAGCTCCAATCTGCACCTCCTTTCAGTTGCTGGTTTCTCTATTACAACTGACTATTCTCCATAATTAAAGTTCATTAATTTTAAATTTTCAACTCATGAGTAATCAATGAAGCAGTCATCGGACACATAATGGACATTCCTGTGACCAACCTCAACAAAGGACTTCTTCTGTAGTTGTTTCCACATAAACTTGAACATAGTTTAAGGTTCCAAGTTTGTGGCAATTAAATAGTAATAAAATAAGAGTGAATGAAAAGAAAGTAAACACAAGAACATATACTAAAGAACTGAGGGAAAAAATAAAGAAAATACAGAAAGTTTTCATTTGGATAAAATAGTTTTAATTAATTTGCTCTTCCTATTCAATAACATCTTCATTCTTCCAGATCTAGTTTTACAGAATAGAATATTTTTAAGATTACAATGAGCGCACCTTGAGAAGCTCAGATGAACGGAAACCACCAAGCCACAGGAAACATCTCTCAGCAGGTGTTTTCCACATGCCCGACAACAAATGGAAAACATCAGCTTTGGCTGCATTCGCCTTCAACCTAAAAATTTCATCATAATGAGCCATTATACCCTCAACAATCATACGAAGTTCTGTATCACTTGCATGAGAATTCACTGCTGATCTAAGCTCATTCATCTGTCTGTTCTGCTCTTCAAGCCATCTAGCATATTCTACATCAAATGACATTGCGCCTAAAAGGAACAGTGGATAATATCAAGCTCATGAACTGTAATTAATTAAAAAAAAAATAGAAAAAAGAAAAAGAAAAAACTGCTGATGGAAAGACAATGGTGCCCTAAATTTTACTCTAGGCCACAAGCATGTGTGAAATGGCTTAGGATTTTGTAAATCAATCCCTAAGCTTGCACATGCATTATGCAATGCAAGTAGGAAAAATAAAAGCAGGCATTGATACAGCCCATGGAAACTGCAGTGTTTTACATGGCATTTAAAATGACATCATCTTTTTATGTGGTGTCCAAAAATGATTGGAAACAGTCTATATACCCGGCAACAGTCAGACTACAAGGTACTGGCTGGCACCTCACCAGCAAAGGCTAAACTCATGCATTAGGAGGAGGATACACAAGCTATGTAAATTTAAGGGACAAAAATTATCAATAAGAGGAACTGATTTTTAGGTCAGGCATGCAACTAGTAGATCATGCATGTGGACAATGAACCAAGGGCATGCAATGAGGAGATGTATTCCATGTATTATGTTTCAAACAGTAAGTTACGTTTAAAAAATAATAGAATATTCATTAGCAACAACAAGCTGAGTCGATTTTTTTAAATCTCTGACAGTAGAGGTAATCTTCTCCACTTCTCTAAGTTTAAGAAATTATTGGAACAGTACATTTAGAGGAGGCATGAGTTCTTCAGGTAGAAGAAAGAAGGATACCATTTCCACTCATTGAATGGGCTTGGTCTCCTGAGCTTGATATGAAGATTCCCTAAACAAGAGGGGAATAAAAGGTTAAACTACAAGCCATACACATCTAACTAAATGATCAAGTAAAAAGAAAAATATAAGAGCTGTAAAAATAACCAAATCTAACCTGCTGTCGTGCTCGCTGAAGCTCTTGTTCAAGTTGGGTCAGCTTCAAACCACTACTCTCCAACTGTTGGACATATGCCTAAGAGCAGAACAAGGAGGAATGCAAGTCAATACAGGAGATTATGAAAAGTCGGGGCATAATTGCAACAAGACATCCTTCATTGCCAAACATCTTGTCATAGTTCTTGCAACAGGAGGTGAAGAAGTTGATGCCAAAAGAGTTGCTAATCAGAGAAACATCATGCGCCCTATGTATTAATCAACTTAGTTCTGCATTTGATGAATGTTAGCTTATGATTTTACGTTATTACCTTCTTAAACAGACATTATCCAAGTTCATTTTAAACCCAAATCACATAAATAAACACAAAAGTAGTTTTATTTTAGAGGATGAGACTGGCAATGAAAGACAAATTCCTAGCTTAAAACAGGCTATTCGAACCAATCTAACTGAGCACGTCACTATTATTTTTCTTTATGATAGCTTAAAAGTCTCTAGAAGAGGACCAGCATAAGGGAAAATATATATTTAAAAGGTTTAACTTACAACCGCTTACTAATAACAATCAATCCTTCCATAAGCTATAACCATAAAGGACCAGGGAAGGATAAACTTTCAACGGGTACTTTGCCTTTACTACCATTAATTGGATCCTCAAAATTTTACAAAACAAATTGATCCTACAAAGTTAAATTGTACAAAAGAAAAACACGAACTTTCTTCCTCAATCGGCTTTTTCTTGCAGCCTCACGATTCTGAGCAAGCCGACGAAGAGTCTGCAGAGAATAATCAGGCAAAAGATCACCATCAAACAGAATAAAATAAAACTCAGATAAACTCATGCAGTTAAAATGATTGTACACCTTCTGATCTAATTTTTCCTTTGATCTGTCACTTGAATCAGAGGCTATGATAGCAGTGGATAGACCTCTATCAAACTGCAGAAATAGAGCCCTTAAGTGTTAGATAAACACTAATATAATTTCTAATGAACAAAAGATAAAAATGTCTGTTCAACGAAAGAGAGAGGCATCAGGCATTGTTCACAGAAATTTAAGAGTTGTGCACAAATATATTTTATCATAACAGTCTGAACAAAACTTTGGAAATGAAGACTGAGACATTACCCTTTGATTTTTATCATCTGTGTCTGCATCAGTTGAGATATCGGTTCTAGGACTAACATCAGCCATATTAGATTCTCCCCAGTTCTCTATATTACCACTAGAAATAGAAACTGGATTTGATTGTTGATTCTTTTCCAATGGCAGCCTCTGAGACTCCACTTGGACAATAGACAGGTTGATGTTAAATGCAGTCGATGACTGTTTCAGTCAAGAAAATAATTAACGACAAATCAACAAACAAAAAATGACATATGGGAGTTGAGTGAGAGGCTATCACAAATCAGATCGACTTCAAGAATAGTTGCTTCAAAGGAAATATAGAATTCACCTTATCAAAAGTGCCAATATGGAGGGGATCAGAAGTAATTGCTTGGTCACTTGCTTTGGTTGAATTAAGAACAGTGTCTACATTAAAACATCATATAAATTTTTCTCAGAGATAGGTGAAAAGAACTACCTTTAGAATTATAACAGAAACAAAATTCCCATACGCATATCTTGTTGGTCTTCTCAACTCTCACATGCATGGTCCATGAACAAACACAACCATAACTAGAAACACATGTTACTGTGATTCAATTAAACAGAAATATCACATAAAGTGTGATAATTCCAGAAGAAGAAGCATCGGCAAGATATCACTGGATATAATACAACATATGTAATAACCCTTTCCAATGAAATAATAGAAGATGCAAAACTACTGATCTCCAAATGTTAATCGACTAAGTACTCACTTTTAGTCAGGTCAACAGCATCCTCTAAGCGAAATCCAACTGATTGCTCAAATGCCCCAAATTTAGAAGCACGATAAGACTGGATTGTACTTCCCTCTGTGCAACTGAACGCCACATTTCATTAAATTTTAGGTTATAGAGTACAATTAGTAATTACTACTGCATTAACAACAATTCTACAGCTGACTAAAAACACAGACTCAAATTCAACAAAGACAATCCATTAGGCACAATAAAATATCAAAATAATAATTAGGAAAAGAAAAATAAAAAATGCAAAATAAAAACATTATAGCCATAGTATTTTGTTACAAAATTTATGTTCATGCACATACCCAAAGACAAAAATAATAGTGAATGTTTGTAGAATGTAATGTTTGGTAGCTACAAGCCTATGACACTTAAATGCAACAACATATAATTACTCTATTGTTAGGATGTTTCAATGAAGGCCTTTGTTTTTAAAGAAACAAACAAAACTGTCATTAATATAGGCAAAAGGATAGGAGAAACATATGCTGACTATAACTAAATAGAAAAATAAATAAATAAATAACAAAGTATAAAAATTATCCCAAAATCGCTTCTCAATTTTGAACGCATGAAGAAATAAAAAATAAATAAAATCCTTTGAGACCGAAGCCCAAAGCAAAGTGGAGGGACGAACTCTCTCCCACGAGCCCCCTGTGCTTGCTTGACTATCTTTACAAGAAATGTGGTTGTTTCTTTCCAACCATAATACTCATATAAGATCTTGAAAAACACGCCTCTAGAGTGTCTTGGCTTTCCTTCCTTCCCAAAGACAAAAGTATTTTAATGAAATTTAATCATGGTACAAAATCGTAGTCCAGACTCTAGAATATCGAGATTCTTTCGAAATGGAAAATTTATGTTTATCTAAGCCTGAAAATGCTTTAAACAAGTTTGAAAGAATTGTAAACATAAACCGATTCAATCTGATTAGTACTCAGAAGTCAATGTGTTTTCCTAGAAACAAAATGCTCAAGTTATGCATCTCATATACAACAAAAGAATATTTATATAGCCTCCTGAAAGAAAGAAATACTGTACAACTAATATGTCTAGGCACCCCACCCTTGCCTTCTATTTGTAAATTTCAGATTGAGCACAAGAGGAGACAACTATATTTTATCCAGTTCACCAGACATCATCCCCCTCCATTTTACCCCTTGGAAGAGAAGAAATACATCTAAAATCGAAAATTAGATACAAGATCCGTTAACTTCAGATCATAAGAAAAGTTTGACAAATTAGCTGCAGCTATAATGGCACTCTCTTGAAACAGAAAAGTAACATGAAATCATATTTCAATGGAACAAAATAGGAAAAGATTGTGCGCAAAATAGAAAGTGGATGGCAGAAAATATTGGAAATTTACATTTTCTTGGAACTGGATAACTGAGCATCAAAACTCGGCATTCCGCTGGCTGCTTCCTTCTCATCTTCTGCCCAAGCTTCACTGTTCTATTTCGTAAGCATCAACATCATTATCATATCCTTAGTCTCCTGAAAATAAATTAGAATTCCTCACTCTTGCCCTAAAATCAAAATGAAAATAAAGATACCACATTCTCAGCATATTCCTTTCAAATAAATTAAATTAAAATTCACTAATTTCAGATCTCTACCAACAATGCACAGATGCAGAAGCCTATGCAACAACAGAGACAACTCTCTATAGAAGCATTATAAGATCAAAATTACATTATTTTGATTCACATTCTTACACCACCCAAACAGTCAAGATTTAAACCATAGTACTAAGAACCATGAAAAGACTACTCATAACAACTCTTTTATTTGCCAAAAAATGAATAGATACATCAAGCAAAATATTCCCCACAGTTGGGATTGACAGGAAAATTGAACATCCAGAAAAAACCATAGGCATAAAAGCACTTTTAAATATAACTGACCATCTCCGGGTAACAATTGGTACATAAGAAGTTTAGTTTTTTAAAAATTGCCATCCTAAAATATCAGCTAGTCAGCATTAAATCCACACCTATAAAATAAAGGGAAATTATCTCTAGACCACCTCAAGTTTAGGGAAAGTACATGTAGCCACCACGGATTTCTGACAATGACACTACACCACATCTGATTTGTGTTTTGTATTAATGAACCACTTTCCATTAACGGTGTTAAGTGAATGATGATGTTAGACGAGCATTTTTGTCAAATCACTATATTGTAGTAACTTATTGATACAAAATCGAAAGATTAAGAGGTGTAGTGATATTATCATAATTCTTTAGTGGTGCAAAAATAATTTCTAAAAAATCAATAATAATTATAATAATTGTTAATTTAATAATAATTCATATAGTCATATATAATAAATTCATATTATTATTAAATTGAAAAAGCACAAAATTGAATATCTCAAATTTATCAACAACAACAATAATAATCGAACGATAGTATTAACAAGATTGTGAAACCATAAAACATAAATCCTCCAGAAAATCTTCACTGAGGAAATTAATTTCCATTACAAAATAATAAATGAAATTACTGACAATAAAGAAACACTGTAAATAATTTCCATATAGACGCACGCCTAGACACCCACTACACGCACGCCAAGCTCTCTCACCACGCACACGCTTGTCTCAACTTTCTCGCTCCACCAGCAACATCCCGCCACGCACAACCATTATAAACAACACCACTACAACATTTCTCACGCTATCACAAAAAATGAGAGGTCTGAGATGTTAAGTTTTGTGCATTTTCAATTTAATAATAATATGAATTTATTATATATGATTATATGAATTAACTTTAAATTGAAAATTATTATAATTATTATTAATTTTTTATTTTTTGAAGATTGTCTTTGCACCACTAAGAAATTCTTATAATATCATTGCACCTCATAACCTTTCGATTTTATATCAATGAGCCACTACAATATAATGATTTGATAAAAATGCCATTATGATGTCATCATTCACTTAACACCATTAACGGAAAAGTGGCTCATTGATACAAAACACAAACCAGAGCTGATGCAGTGTTATTGTCAGATATCCATGGTGGCTACGTGTACTTTCCCTCAACCTGAGATGGTCCAGAGATAATTTCCCTAAATTAAATAAATCAAATTTTAAAATATTAGTTGATATTAATGACTTCTTCAAGATTCTAATCTGCTTGATTTTTCATCAGAACTTAGGGAATTTTAAAGATATTAACCCATGAATTAAAAATGAACCATATGGGAAAACAGAAAGCTTTTTACTGATTAAACTGATGTAATGACTCCTGACATTTAGCACAAAATTTGCACCAACCCAACAATACCCAGAAGTAAAATTTACAGAAGAAAACAATTTAAAACGATAAACTAAAATCGGTATAGCTTTTAGAGATCAAACTATCCCGTCCTAACATGAAGTAAAAAACATTCACCAACAGGGCAATTCCCAGAAACCAATATCAAGAGGAAAACACTGCAATAACTCCATTACAGGAGCTTCATGATATGAAACTTAACTATACTAACATGCACTTACAAAGTTTTGTCACCAATAGAGCAATACCCACATGCAAAATCAACCATAAACAGCAAAAATGAAACAGAAAAGAAGAAAAAATCCCACTTCAAAGCTTTCTAGAATCAACTTCACCTACTTTGAATTAGAAGTGAATAGTAAAAACTGAAATCATAATTAAGAAAATGATCAATTTGACTCGCAGAAAGTAAAAGTCTGAACTAGGCCTCACCTGGGTAGTGTGCCGTTGATGATGATGATGAAAAAATTACTTAATACAGTTTTGTAAATTGGATTAGAAAGAGGATCGTTCCAATCTCTTGACGTCTGCTCCTGCGTATTAATCTTCCACTTTCCAAGGACTAATCCCTTTTTTTTTAATCTTCAGTGCTTTGACATGAATTTTTTTTTTTTTTTTGCCTCCACTCAAAAATTTCTGAGGCTCAATTACATTAGGCTCCCTAATTTCTTTATATTTTCTCAAGTAAGGTCATAGTACGTAGTTATACTGTAAAGGTACCTGAACCCTAATTCGGTCATTCCCACTAAATTGACTCATTACCTTTTTTTAATGCATTATAAATAAACGGATATACAGTCTGAAGTTTATTGCTACCGTTGATGATTGTTTTTCGTTTCAAATATAATATGAGAAATTAACTCATTGAGCAAACCTCCATCAGCAGTGAATTTGTTTGGTTAGTAGGGAATCAAAACAAACTTAACGAGTAGACAAAATAAACACAGAGTCTACATGGTTCGACAAATAGTGACTCATGCCTACGTCCACGAGAGAAATAGGGATATTGTATTACAGCTCAGGGTCAAGACCGACCCGAGATACAAATAGGAAAATGAACTCACAAAGTGATGAAACACATAGAGTCTTACACAAGCCCGATATAATTCTCTCAAGTGGTCGTGTAATTGACTAACTCTCTCTATCTCTAGTTCTTGAGCTTTATATTTTTTTCAAGTAGTGAAATGTGAAAATTGCTACCCAAATTGCCAACCCCAATTACTCACCCCTAAATTTGTGACTTCAACCCCTTTATATAGGCTTATAAATTCATTATTCCACCGCATCTGACATAATCTCATGTCACTTACTCATCATTGCAACCATAACTCTCCTCAAATACCTTTAAATTGGCCAATTAAATTAGTTTATTATTCTACCATTGCATCGACCTATGACGGCTCTCCTCTACCATTATTCTACCATTGCACCGGCTTATGGCTGCTGGCAGGGCCTACAATCACTGTGGACCGCTGATTTCCCACATTCATCATTAGTCTTTTAAAAGCACACTTTCTTACTTAGGGCATATGTCACACGATCTCAGTATTGATCGGCCCGAGATCTCATCTTCGTTCCTCGAGTCAATATACCAAATCAAATGATACTTGTTGAAGCTCTACCCAACTCTTTAACCAGGTCGGGGGTGCACACATAAGAACCTCATCGGGTCGGGCTCCACAAACTCTCAGAAAACCCGAAATCAACACCCATCATGTGTTTGGGTTGGTATCATAACTCACTTATACCCAAGATGCTCATGTGATTAGGGGAACTCCACTGTACAACTAGGTCAGGTCTTTCTGTTAAACCCCGTCTCCTTCTAGGCTCTTGGGTTTTTACCATCCACTTTTGGCTAAGTACAATCTTCATCATACCCCTCATCGGTACTTAAACCTTCCTCGGGGTAGAAAACCACCATCAATATTTGTCACATAGTTCTCGATATCAACGAGTTTGCGAGTTGATGCCGGGAACTTTATAAAAGTTGGTGGTTCCCTCCTCATACTGATTCTCAACCCCATCAGGTCCATTCTATACAGCCCATCTGAAAATCAACCTCAGGGTCCATAGTCCTGAACTAGCTCTGACTGAGCATACTCACATGCTTAAAATATCTTGGACCCATACAACGGGCACCTCCACCACTGGCTCATGACTGGGTCCCCTTTATCCATTACGCCTCCTCGATTTGAAGAAGTTCATCCAGTGCCATCTCGGGCTGAATATACTCTTCGCACAAGCTGAAATCCTAGGGAGAATGATCTATAAAGACTGGAAAAAGAAAAAACAAGCCACGAGGGAAAACTCTCATCATTGGATCATTAACATAACAAGGTCTCGGGGGAGAAATTCCGACCCCGAGCATGTACAAACACTTGACAACAAGGGAATGATCTCTCCTTATGGCACTCAAGTAAGGCATTGGGGGAGAAACTATGAACCCATGCCATTCAATATACCAAAGCTTCGACAAAATGAATCCAGCCCCAAGTCTATAAGAATATTTAGCCACAAGGGAATGATCCCTCATTGTGCCATTCACATAATAACAGAAATTAGGCGGAACGAATCTAACCCCGAGCCAACAAGAACTTTTGACCACAAGAGAATGATCTCTCCTTGTGCCATTCACATAATATATGGCATCAGCGGGATGAATCTAGCCCGAGCCAACAAGAATATTTGGCCACAAGGGAATGATCCATCCTTGTTCCATTCAGAAAATAACAAGGCCTCGGTGGAATGAATCTAGCCCTGAGCCAACAAGAATATTTGGCCATAAGGGAATGATCCTTCATTATGCCATTGACATAGTAAGGTCTCAGGGGAGAAATTCCAACCCGAACCTTTTAATTCTTACAAGCTACTATCGCTACGGAGGTCCGAGGGTCTTACGTGTTATGTACCTCTCAGCCCAATCACCCCGGAGACCACTGTTAACCCAAGGCTATGGACCTCATAAAGGGGGTGGCAAACCCTATGG
Source organism: Zanthoxylum bungeanum (assembly GCA_019454045.1). Classification (NCBI taxonomy): domain Eukaryota; kingdom Viridiplantae; phylum Streptophyta; class Magnoliopsida; order Sapindales; family Rutaceae; genus Zanthoxylum; species Zanthoxylum bungeanum. The sequence goes on from SKCR01029751.1 coordinate 11,450, forward strand.
GGGTATTATCTCTTCCCATGCTATGCAGACCCCGAGGCTACAATCGTCACGAAGGACCTCTAACCACAAATGATATGTTACTTCGAAACTTCAAATGCCACGCCGGCCTCCTACCACCCGTGCTATGATTACTTCGAGGCTCCAAATGCCATGCAAGTTTTGGGGCTTTCCCGGCATTATACACCTCAAATATGGATGTCAAACGTCATATGGGTCCTCCATCCACAAGTGTTATGATCGTTCCAAGGTTACAATCGTCACGTAGGTCCTCCCACTCAACCACGCTATGTAGCCCACCTTCCAAGCTTCATCAAAATCTCCGCATTCCATAGCTTCTTGAGTTGGGTGTCATCCAGTTGCTTCAAGTGATAGGCCCCCGGCCTAACGACCTCAGTCGCTTTACATCTACTCTTCTAACGATGTTTCCTCAACTCTATGATCATCATCTCCTGCCCCCGTCTTATTATGTTGGCTGTTTTTTATACTGATCCCCACAGAGGGCATCAACTGTTGACGACTGTTTTTCGTTCCAATGGCAATATGGAAAATTAACTCATCGAACAAATCTCCTTCAGTAGTGAATTTATTTGATTAGTAGGGAACCAAAACAAACTTAACAAGCAGACATGATAAACACAGAGTTTATTTGGTTCGGCAGAGAGTGGCTCCTACCTACGTCCACGTGAGATAATAGGATATTTATTACGGATTATGGTCAAGACCGACCCGAGCTACAAATGGGGAAATGAACTCACAAAGTGATAAAACACTTCAAGTCTTACACAAGCCCGATATAATTCTCTCAAGTTGTCGGGTAATTGGCTCTCTCTCTATCTCTACTTCTTGATCTCTAAATCTTTTTCAAGTAGTGAAATGCGAAAATTGTTAACCCAAATTGCCAATTCCAATTGCTCACCCATGAAATTGTGACTTCAACCCCTTTTTATATAGGCTTCCAAATTCACTATTCCATCACCTCTGATGTCATCCCATCACTTACTCATCATTGCAACCATAACTCTCATCAACCACCCTCAAAATGGCCAATCAGATTAGCCTATTCTTCTACCACAGCATCGGCATATGAAGACCTATGGCAGCTCTACTCTGCCACTATTCTACCACTGCACCGACCTATGGCGGCTGGCAGGGCCTACGACGACTTTGGACCGCTGCTAGAAGCACACCTTCTTACTTAAGGCATATGTCACACGATCTCAGTATTGATCGACTTGAGATCTCATCTTCGTTCCTCGGGTCGGTATACCGAGACAGATGATATTTATCGAAGCTTTGTCAAACTCTTTAACCAGGTCGGGTTGCACACACAAGGACTTTGTCTGATCGGGATCCACAAACTCTCATAAAATCCCATATCAACACTTTTCATGTGGTCGAATCGGTATCATAACTCACTTCATCCCCAAGATGCTCATGTGCTCGAGAGACCTCATCTCTACCACTAGGTCGGGTCTCTCTGTCAAACCACATCTCCTTCTAGGCTCATAGGCCTTTGCCATCAACTTTTAGCTAAGTGCAATCTTCATCATACTTCTCCTCAGTACTTGAACGTTCCTCGGTGTGAAAACCAACATTAACAACTACATGAAATTTATATATTTATAACACAATCCAGAGGCCTAAATCTACTAAAGAATAATACTATTTTCATATTATAAATATATCCCACTACTATCTGAGGAGAAAACTATTCCCTAAAATTACAGGGACTCGAACCCTCACTCCTATTTTTTGAAGAGTAAGGGTTGCCACTGGGCTCTTAACCCAATGACAATTGTTTCATTACTTTTAATATTGAAAACATGTCCATGTGATATTCTTTTAACCGATTGGTTAGTATGATTTCATTACTGGATGAAAAAGTTATTTTAATAAAAATAAATATTTTTAATATTTTTATTTTCATCTTTGACTTATATAATTGAGTATGAAGAATAGTTTGGGGGATAATAATAAATTATTTCAATTTTAATGTAACAAAATTTTTTAAAAATAGATTTAGAGGTTTTTTAAAAGAACAAGATTATCATAGATTTATTTCATTTTATACACTTATTATTTTTATAACATTACTTAAACACTTATTTATTAAAATAATTTTATAATTTTTAATGAAAAAAACTCCCATTAATAATTAAACATCCAACATTTTTTTTAATCTATTTATAAAAACTCTGAGTAAAAGTCTATTTGAATCAACTTTATTCGAAAACTATGCCTACAATCAATGAAAGAGTTGAAATTGAATCTTACAAGGGTAATTTGGTCTGTTTAGAAAGATAGAGGACCTATTTGATATAATAGATCAACTATGTCTTTCTTTGGGAAAATAAAACAATTATAGAAGAGATACAAATATTATTTCAAAATTATTTTTTTTTATTTTAATATTTATTTCGTTAGTACTTGTGTCTCTGACACAAGATCCAATTGTGAGTATACTAACTGTTCTGATCTTGCCATGTGTTTTACTGATTCTCAAAAATTCAAGGAATTGTTTATAATATTTGTCAATAAGAAAAAATTAAAACTAAAAATTGATAGCAAATAATGGAATAACAATTATTTCAAACTCTAAATTAACTTTCACTGTTATAATAATAAAAGTAAAAAATCACAAGATTTGATTTTAAAATTGAAAGTAAATTCCAAAATGGAATGAACAATTTATCCCTAGAATACGAGAAGAACATCTCATTGCTCCTAATGGAATGTATCTTAATATTGATTGTGATACTGATGTACATCAATCAATAAATGAATGGACTAGGTCTATGCAATATGCAACTTTAACTATTATACATGTAATCAAACCAATAAATATGAAACATTATATAATATAAAACTTCTAATCATTAACATACAATTACCACAACTAAAAAATATGAAACCTTTTATAACATGAAATTTCTAATCACTGAACATACAACCTTAACCATTAAAGATGCAACCAATACTAATAAATATGAAATTTTTGCTTACATTAAACTTTCAAACGGTAATTTGAAAACATGTCAATGTGATATTCTTTTAACCGATTGGTTAGTATGATTTCATTACTGGATGAAAGAGTTATTTTAATAAAAATATTTTTAATATTTTTATTTTTCATATCTTTGACTTATATAATTGAGTATGAAGAATAGTTTGGGGGATAATAATAAATTATTTCATTTTAATGTAACAAAATTTTTAAAAATAGATTTAGAGGTTTTTTAAAAGAACAAGATTATCATAGATTTATTTCATTTTATACACTTATTTTTTTATAACATTACTTAAACAACTTATTTATTAAAATATTTATAATTTTTAATTGAATGAAAAAAACTCCCATTAATAATTAAACATCCAACATTTTTTTTAATCTATTTATAAAAACTCTGAGTAAAAGTCTATTTGAATCAACTTTATTCGAAAACTATGCCTACAATCAATGAAAGAGTTGAAATTGAATCTTACAAGGGTAATTTGGTCTGTTTAGAAAGATAGAGGACCTATTTGATATAATAGATCAACTATGTCTTTCTTTGGGAAAATAAAACAATTATAGAAGAGATACAAATATTATTTCAAAATTATTATTTTTTATTTTAATATTTATTTCGTTAGTACTTGTGTCTCTGACACAAGATCCAATTGTGAGTATACTAACTGTTCTGATCTTGCCATGTGTTTTACTGATTCTCAAAAATTCAAGGAATTGTTTATTAATATTTGTCAATAAGAAAAAATTAAAACTAAAAATTGATGGCAAATAATGGAATAACAATTATTTCAAACTCTAAATTAACTTTCACTGTTATAATAATAAAAGTAAAAAATCACAAGATTTGATTTTAAAATTGAAAGTAAATTCCAAAATGGAATGAACAATTTATCCCTAGAATACGAGAAGAACATCCCATTGCTCCTAATGGAATGTATCTTAATATTGATTGTGATACTGATGTACATCAATCAATAAATGAATGGACTAGGTCTATGCAATATGCAACTTTAACTATTATACATGTAATCAAACCGATAAATATGAAACATATATAATATAAAACTTCTAATCATTAACATACAATTACCACAACTAAAAAATATGAAACCTTTTATAACATGAAATTTCTAATCACTGAACATACAACCTTAACCATTAAAGATGCAACCAATACTAATAAATATGAAATTTTTGCTTACATTAAACTTTCAAACGGTAATTTGAAAACATGTCAATGTGATATTCTTTTAACCGATTGGTTAGTATGATTTCATTACTGGATGAAAGAGTTATTTTAATAAAAATATTTTTAATATTTTTATTTTTCATATCTTTGACTTATATAATTGAGTATGAAGAATAGTTTGGGGGATAATAATAAATTATTTCAATTTTAATGTAACAAAATTTTTTAAAAATAGATTTAGAGGTTTTTTAAAAGAACAAGATTATCATAGATTTATTTCATTTTATACACTTATTATTTTTATAACATTACTTAAACAACTTATTTATTAAAATAATTTTATAATTTTTAATGAAAAAAACTCCCATTAATAATTAAACATCCAACATTTTTTTTAATCTATTTATAAAAACTCTGAGTAAAAGTCTATTTGAATCAACTTTATTCGAAAACTATGCCTACAATCAATGAAAGAGTTGAAATTGAATCTTACAAGGGTAATTTGGTCTGTTTAGAAAGATAGAGGACCTATTTGATATAATAGATCAACTATGTCTTTCTTTGGGAAAATAAAACAATTATAGAAGAGATACAAATATTATTTCAAAATTATTATTTTTTATTTTAATATTTATTTCGTTAGTACTTGTGTCTCTGACACAAGATCCAATTGTGAGTATACTAACTGTTTGATCTGATCTTGCCATGTGTTTTACTGATTCTCAAAAATTCAAGGAATTGTTTATTAATATTTGTCAATAAGAAAAAATTAAAACTAAAAATTGATGGCAAATAATGGAATAACAATTATTTCAAACTCTAAATTAACTTTCACTGTTATAATAATAAAAGTAAAAAATCACAAGATTTGATTTTAAAATTGAAAGTAAATTCCAAAATGGAATGAACAATTTATCCCTAGAATACGAGAAGAACATCCCATTGCTCCTAATGGAATGTATCTTAATATTGATTGTGATACTGATGTACATCAATCAATAAATGAATGGACTAGGTCTATGCAATATGCAACTTTAACTATTATACATGTAATCAAACCGATAATATGAAACATTATATAATATAAAACTTCTAATCATTAACATACAATTACCACAACTAAAAAATATGAAACCTTTTATAACATGAAATTTCTAATCACTGAACATACACACCTTAACCATTAAAGATGCAACCAATACTAATAAATATGAAATTTTTGCTTACATTAAACTTTCAAACGGTAATTTGAAAACATGTCAATGTGATATTCTTTTAACCGATTGGTTAGTATGATTTCATTACTGGATGAAAGAGTTATTTTAATAAAAATATTTTTAATATTTTTATTTTTCATATCTTTGACTTATATAATTGAGTATGAAGAATAGTTTGGGGGATAATAATAAATTATTTCAATTTTAATGTAACAAAATTTTTTAAAAAAGATTTAGAGGTTTTTTAAAAGAACAAGATTATCATAGATTTATTTCATTTTATACACTTATTATTTTTATAACATTACTTAAACAACTTATTTATTAAAATAATTTTATAATTTTTAATGAAAAAACTCCCATTAATAATTAAATAACCAACATTTTTTTTAATCTATTTATAAAAACTGAGTAAAAGTCTATTTGAATCAACTTTATTCGAAAACTATGCCTACAATCAATGAAAGAGTTGAAATTGAATCTTACAAGGGTAATTTGGTCTGTTTAGAAAGATAGAGGACCTATTTGATATAATAGATCAACTATGTCTTTCTTTGGGAAAATAAAACAATTAGAAGAGATACAAATATTATTTCAAAATTATTATTTTTTATTTTAATATTTATTTCGTTAGTACTTGTGTCTCTGACACAAGATCCAATTGTGAGTATACTAACTGTTCTGATCTTGCCATGTGTTTTACTGATTCTCAAAAATTCAAGGAATTTTTTTAATATTTGTCAATAAGAAAAATTAAAACTAAAAATTGATGGCAAATAATGGAATAACAATTATTTCAAACTCTAAATTAACTTTCACTGTTATAATAATAAAAGTAAAAAATCACAAGATTTGATTTTAAAATTGAAAGTAATTCCAAAATGGAATGAACAATTTATCCCTAGAATACGAGAAGAACATCCCATTGCTCCTAATGGAATGTATCTTAATATTGATTGTGATACTGATGTACATCAATCAATAAATGAATGGACTAGGTCTATGCAATATGCAACTTTAACTATTATACATGTAATCAAACCGATAAATATGAAACATTATATAATATAAAACTTCTAATCATTAACATACAATTACCACAACTAAAAAATATGAAACCTTTTATAACATGAAATTTCTAATCACTGAACATACAACCTTAACCATTAAAGATGCAACCAATACTAATAAATATGAAATTTTTGCTTACATTAAACTTTCAAACGGTAATTTGAAAACATGTCAATGTGATATTCTTTTAACCGATTGGTTAGTATGATTTCATTACTGGATGAAAGAGTTATTTTAATAAAAATATTTTTAATATTTTTATTTTTCATATCTTTGACTTATATAATTGAGTATGAAGAATAGTTTGGGGGATAATAATAAATTATTTCAATTTTAATGTAACAAAATTTTTTAAAAATAGATTTAGAGGTTTTTTAAAAGAACAAGATTATCATAGATTTATTTCATTTTATACACTTATTATTTTTATAACATTACTTAAACAACTTATTATTAAAATAATTTTATAATTTTTAATGAAAAAAACTCCCATTAATAATTAAACAACCAACATTTTTTTTAATCTATTATAAAAACTCTGAGTAAAAGTCTATTTGAATCAACTTTATTCGAAAACTATGCCTACAATCAATGAAAGAGTTGAAATTGAATCTTACAAGGGTAATTTGGTCTGTTTAGAAAGATGATGACTATGTCTTTCTTTGGGAAAATAAAACATTATAGAAGAGATACAAATATTATTTCAAAATTATTATTTTTTATTTTAATATTTATTTCGTTAGTACTTGTGTCTCTGACACAAGATCCAATTGTGAGTATACTAACTGTTCTGATCTTGCCATGTTTTTTACTGATTCTCAAAAATTCAATGAATTGTTTATTAATATTTGTCAATAAGAAAAATTAAAACTAAAAATTGATGGCAAATAATGGAATAACAATTATTTCAAACTCTAAATTAACTTTCACTGTTATAATAATAAAAGTAAAAAATCACAAGATTTGATTTTAAAATTGAAAGTAAATTTCACAAAGAATATCACAGGTAAGAAAATCTGAAAAACAATGGTGTGCATTTCTTATATTTGAATGCATTTATTTTGTTTAATCACAAATAACGTCAAAGATTAGGTTGTATTAGCAAATGTGATAAGAATGAAGATCTTGAAACAAAAATTTAATGAAAACGAAAAAAAATAAGGGAAAAAACAAGAGAAGTGTGCTTTGGTTAATGGAAAAAAGATTTCCAAAATCTCTTGGATAAAGTGACGTGATCTTCCTATGATTGAACTTTCAGAAATCTTGTAATTTATACGTAACATTAAGAACCTTGTGTCAATATTTTATTAAGGAACAAAACTCTTCAAAAATCAAGCCCAACCCTCAATAATCATGTTCTTGAGAACATGATTTGTTTCTTATATCAATATTTTGTTAAGAAATAAAACTCTCCCGAGATCAAGTCCAACTCTAAGAATCATATTCTTGAAAACATTTCTTTGTTTATTGTTTAAATCTTGCTTGCTGTTTATAGATGCCATAAAGATCGCGAATTTTTGATAAGTCTTGTTAAGAGTTCAATAAAGACTCAAGAGAGAATCCACTCTCACACATACTTGGGTATTAAACGCGAATGACTAATCTTTATTTGAAATTCTCTATCAAAATTACAAGTTAAAAACACCTTTAAATATACCCTTGAAAAATCCTAAGTTAACTTAAAGTAGGAAAACTATTTAAACTAAAATTCTTAAAAGAAATCTTAATTGAACTAAAAAAAACTAAATTATAAGTTAAATAAGACTTAAATTTCATGTTTGGACTTTTAAAATAACACTAGAGTTTAGTCCAACACTTAAACTTAACATAAAATTTAAAAATTAAACCTAAAAATTGTACTGATTAGCTTTGATCAATTTTTGACTAGGAAGGATTCATAATTTATCTTTGACTTAAATTACAAAGTTGTAAATCTTTGAATCATCTTTATAAAGTAACTTGAATCACCCAAATCGAACATCATATGAGAAAGTTATAACTAAAATATAAAGACTGTGCAAATCTTATCGTTATTACCTAAGTGGTCTTCTATTGAAACTCCTTCATGAAATTTGAACAATAACCTTTTTCTTGATGCATCTCGAGTATTTTGGACTTTTTTAAATTTTGAAACTCTATATTTTAAACTTGGATAATTTTCAATTACCATATATTGAATCACACCATTAAGGATAGATTTCACAATCCTCTATAATCCATCACTTAACAAAATATTTAAGAATCAAAGCCAAAAATAATGGAAACTACTCTTCGAGGACCATATCAATAAACTTGGGAATATAAATTTCTAAGGCCTAATAGGGTGTAGTTTTCAAAATAACTGTTGTTAACCAGTTATAAGTTGGTAAATGTTTCTGGGTCTAATAATACGCATGAGCTCGACCCGAATGGTTTTGTTCCCAAATTTTACGCGAGAGACCTTCGCGCAAGGCACGTGACTCGAACTCTGACACTTTGATTCATATAATAGCGTAGTCAGATTTAATAGGGGTAGAATTTGACTTTCACAAAAAATATTAGATAATCTTCATTTTATTGGGAGTAAATCACAATTATCTTCATTAATAAACTATATATATATATATATATATATATATATATATTAATTCATATGATACAATTTAATAAATTTTCGGATTGAGCGGAGTGACTACCCCCTTCAACTGTATGTGGCTCCGCCACTGGATTCATATATAGGTTGGCATGCTTTCGTGGTACCATTATACTACATTAGACTTATGGTATCATGAAAGCCCTTCATAGAAGGTCGGCTTTTTATGAAGATATAATTTTGTCCATGTTGACGGCGGATTTTGGTCTCAGGGCAATATGAGAATATTACTCCCGAGACAATCCTCCCTCAATAGTGAATTTGTTTGGTTATGGGGGACCAAAAGCAAACTTAGCAAAAGACAGACAAATACGCCAATTGACATGAGATTTAACGTGGTTCAGCGGATCTTGGTCCGACCTACGTCCACGGGTACAAAAAGGATGATACTTTTATTACTCAAACACGCTTCTCAGCTTTGCTTCTTATTTTTTGCAAGTATGATGATAATAATATTGATGATGATTCTTAATGCTCTCCACTTGTTCCCCCCTTTATGCACACTCTACCCTTCTATTTATAATAGTGTAGAAATCAGATTCCTTATCCTATAAGAATTTCCTAGTTGAAACTATTCCTTTTTCCCATAAGGATTCCTAGTCAAAACTATTCCCTTTTCCCATAAGGATTCCTAATCAAAACTACATTTACTTTCTTTATTCTACTAGGACTCTGTCTCACCAGTTTTCCCCATGAAAATAGGATAACTTGTCGTCTTATCCGCAAAAATAAGGTGTCATCTTCTGGAGCATATCTCGCTATCTGGTCGGTCTTCATGGGGTCGGTCATGATGGTCCTTTGAACTGAGAATGCTTCCGTCGATCTGATAATGCCCGGTCATCCGAACCGAAGTGGTCGGTCACCTAGCATTAAGTGCTCGACCCTCACTATGTGGTCGGTCATGATGGTCCTTTTTAATGATTTTGACCAAGGAGGGAATTTACCCTTTTACCCATGCCGTGCTGCTTAAATATCATAGTGCCTAAAAAACACCATCAACATCTATCCCCTAGTTCTCGGTAACAACAAGTTTGTGAGTTGATGTCGGGAACTATAAAAAAGATGGTGTGTCAATGAATCCGTCGGTGGTCACTTCAGGAACTGCAGAGAAAAATGCCTTGGCTGCAAATCTGGTCATTCATGCCATCTTCATGAGCTCAGTTAACGAGGATCCCGAAATCTACCTATGGAAAAAATGCTCTGCCCTTATGCTGATGACGATCGACTCGGTGGGATGTAACCCGCCCCTGAGCTGAGAAGAATATTTGGCTCTGGGGGAATGTCACCTCCCCAGACCAATAGACGACCGACCATGGGGGAGATGCTCCGATCCCATGCCGATGATAAGTCTCTCGGTGGGACGTATCCCGACCCCGAGCTGAAGAAAGACTTGGCTCTAGGGGAATATTACATCCCCAGTCCAAAGAAGCCGACTCGGTGGGACGTAACCCGACCCTGAGCTGAGAAAGACTTGACTCTGGGGGAATATTACATCCCCAGTCCAAAGAAGCCGACTCGGTGGGACGTAACCCGACCCCGAGCTAAAAGAAAGACTTGGCTCTGGGGGAATGTTACATCCCCAGTCCAAATAAGCCGACTCGGTGGGACGCAACCCGACCCCGAGCTAAAAGAAAGACTTGGCTCTGGGGGAATATTACATCCCCAGTCCAAAGAAGCCGACTCAGTGGGACGTAACCCGACCCCGAGCTAAAAGAAAGACTTGGCTCTGGGGGAATGTTACATCCCCAGTCCAAAGAAGCCGACTCGGTGGGACGTAACCCGACCCCGAGCTGAAAGAAAGACTTGGCTCTGGGGGAATGTTACATCCCCAGTCCAAAGAAGCCGACTCGGTGGGGCGTAACCCAACCCCGAGCTGAAAGAAAGACTTGGCTCTGGGGGAATGTTACATCCCTAGTCCAAAGAAGCCGACTCGGTGGGACGTAACCCGACCCCGAGCTGAAAGAAAGAATTGGCTCTGGGAGAGTGTTACATCCCCAGTCCAAAGAAGCCGACTCGGTGGGACGTAACTCGACCCTGAGCTGAAAGAAAGACTTGGTTCTGGGGGAATGTTACATCCCCAGTCCAAAGAAGCCTACTCGGTGGGACGTAACCCGACCCCGAGCTGAATAAACCATAAGGCCTCGATGGAACAAAATCCAGCCCCGAGCCGAATACCCAAGTGACCTCGGCGGAACGAAATCCAGCCCCGAGCCGAATACCCAAGCGACCTCGGCGGAACGAAATCCAGCCCCGAGCCGAAATAAACATCGATCTCGGCGGTACAAGAGCAGACCCGAGCCGGAAAGAAACATCGGTCTCGGCGGTACAAGAGCAGACCGGAGCCGAAAAGAAACATCGGTCTCGGCAGTACAAGAACAGACCCGAGCCGGAAAGAAACATCGGTCTCGGCGGTACAAGAGCATACCCGAGCCGGAAAGAGACATCGGTCTCGGCGGTACGAGAGCAGACCCGAGTCGGAAAGAGGCATCGGTCTCGGCGGTACAAGAGCAGATCCGAGCCGGAAAGAAACATCAGTCTCAGCGGTACAAGAGCAGACCCGAGCCGGAAAGAAACATCGGTCTCGGCGGTACAAGAACAGACCCGAGCCGGAAAGAAACATCGGTCTCGGCGGTACAAGAGTAGGCCCGAGCCGGAAAGAGACATCGGTCTCGGCGGTACGAGAGTAGACCCGAGTCGGAAAGAGACATCGGTCTCGGCGGTACGAGAGCAGACCCGAGCCGGAAAGAGGCATCGGTCTCGGCGGTACAAGAGCAGACCCGAGCCGGAAAGAACATCGGTCTCGGCGGTACAAGAGCAGACCCGAGCCGGAAAGAAACATCGGTCTCGGCGGTACAATAGTAGACCCGAGCCGAAAGAGACATCGGTCTCGGCGGTACGAGAGCAGACCCGAGCCGGAAAGAGCATCGGTCTTGGCGGTACAAGAGCAGACCCGAGCCGGAAAGAAACATCGGTCTCGGCGGTACAAGAGCAGACCCGAGCCGGAAAGAAACATCGGTCTCGGCGGTACAAGAGTAGACCCGAGCCGAAAAGAAACATCAGTCTCGGCGGTACAAGAGCAGACCCGAGCCGGAAAGAAACATCGGTCTCGGCGGTACAATAGCAGACCCGAGCCGTAAAACAAATATCAAAATCATTGTGTGGGCCAAAACAAACAAGCATAATCAAATGTCAGCCTAAGACAGAGTAGGTCTTACTCACATTTTGGGATTCGTTGCCTTTCTTGCAACTCTACAAGAGTCACTACAAGCAAGACTCTTCTTAATTCATCCCATATACATTTCAACATTCCACGCATCCGACCGGATGACTTCCGCTATCAACTTTGGTCGACCTAAAAAATCGAATAGTCTATGTGCACACTGAGATAGCCTTCTTTCACCAAGTCTTCCACCTGCTACCGCAGGTCTCTGCACCCATTCGTGGCATTCCCCTTACGTTATGGTAGATACATTATGCCCTACTATTTCCCTCCTCAATCGGGAACCTTTTCAATTAGGCTCGGCCAACAGACCTTTATCCTGGATTTCCCGAACTATCTGGGCCATAGGTTTGTTCAGGGGGTGTATACTGTTCTCCCCGCGACACAGTTGATTTGGACAGATGACTTTATCTTTTGAACATGACTACTCGGAGGTGTCGGTCTGAGTTTTTTCTCTGCTCCGGGATTGGTCTCCTCAAATTTCTAATCGAATCCCACTGATTGTCTGACCTGAGTATCTTAGCCTTTCGGGTGTCTACTCCCCGGGCAATCTTTTTCTCCTCCTCTATTAAGATAAACTTCCTGGCCAACTCCAAGGCAGTGGCATAATCCGATACATCTTGAATCCTCAGGTGAGTCCACAACTTCCCGACCTTCAAACCTCCATTGAGACTTTCTAGCGCTTCCGATGACTCGTACGCTCCAACCTCGAGCACCAAATTGTGGTATCTTTCAATAAAATTCCTCAGGGGCTCATCATCCCCCTACTTCATCAATCTCAATTCTCCCACCATTTTCTTGGGGACGCAGGCCCCTTTGAAGTGTCGAACAAATGACCTTCTGAGTTGAGCGAAGCTACTGATGCTTCCCGGGGCAAGACTTCTGAACCACAGAATGGCAGACCCGCCCAAGGTTAGGGGGAATACTTTGCAAATGGCATCCCCTACTACCCCTTGGACCTCCATTAATAGGACGAAACTTTCAATATGGGACTTTGGATCTGAATGGCCTTTGTAGGGCGTCATGGATGGCATGTTGAAATGTCTTGGGAATTTTGCCGACCTTATTTCTTCTGTGAAGGGAGATTCAACCTCACCGTCCCGAGCATCTGCTGTATCAATTTTGGGGTTTACTCCCCACTTGGCCATTTCTTTCTTAACCAAGACTTTATACTGCCATCTATGTCACTATGTCGCCTCCTGCGGCCTCTTTCGCGTCTGTCACAACGGGTGCGGCGTTCCTCATCTCTTGAGACTTCTCGTCCAGTTTCACCATGCTTCATATTTCCCCTTCTGGTGTCGCGGGGGCTATCATAGGAAGAATATGGTGATTGTCTCCCCTCTTCTTCTTCTCACGTATCCTCCGTTTGTAAATCTTTTTCTACCACTACGGACCTCATCCCGTATGGACCCTTCCTCATCGGTTCATCGTCATCACTCACATCGGCGACCCTTTTTCCATATACTATCTCTCCTCTTCTTTGATTAGCTCTGGTTTCAGGCTTCTCGCGGTTCCCCCCTTCCATTTTCTCAAGTTGGTGCATCATGGTTTTTAGGAGGGTCTGACTATCCTCCATGTCCTTCCTTATGCTTTCTTCTATCTTCTTCATCCAATCTGTAGCCGGATTCCCCGACGATTGGTGATTTCCACCTTCTACCATCGTCTTACTACGCGAGCCGCTTTTTGTTGAGTCCCCACAGTCGGCGCCAACTGTTGACGGCTGATTTTGGTCTCAGGGCAATATGGGAATATTACTCCCGAGACAATCCTCCCTCAATAGTGAATTTGTTTGGTTATGGGGGACCAAAAGCAAACTTAGCAAAAGACAGATAAATACGCCAATCGACAAGGAGATTTAACGTGGTTCGGTGGATCTTGGTCCGACCTACGTCCACAGACACAAAAAGGATGATACTTTTATTACTCAAACACGCTTCTCAGCTCTGCTTCTTATTTTTTACAAGTATGATGATAATAATATGATTATGATTCTTAATGCTCTCCACTTGTTCCCCCCTTTATGCACACTCTACCCTTCTATTTATAATAATATAGAAATCAGATTTCTTCTCCTATAAGAATTTCCTAGTTGAAACTATTCTTTTTTCCCATAAGGATTTCTAGTCAAAACTATTCCCTTTTCCCATAAGGATTCCTAATCAAAACTACATTTACTTTCTTTATCCTACTAGGACTCTGTCTCACCAGTTTTCCCCATGAAAATAGGATAACTTGTCGTCTTATCCGCAAGAATAGGGTGTCATCTTCTGGAGCATATCTCGCTATCTGGTCGGTTTTCATGAGGTCGGTAATGATGGTCCTTTAAACTGAGAATGCTTCCGCCGATCTGATAATGCCCGGTCATCCTAACCGAAGTGGTCGGTCACCTAGCCTTAAGTGCTCGACCCTCACTTATGTGGTCGGTCATGATGGTCTTTTTTAATGATTTTGACCAATGAGAGAATTTACCCTTTTACCCATGCCGTGCTGCTTAAATATCATAGTGCCTAAAAAACACCATCAACAGTCCACTTTGGGTATTATAATTGGACATGTACTCTGTTCGTTCCCTACACGATTTTATTCCTGTAAAATGTCTCCCTATTTATGAAGTTTAAGGTTTGAACCTCAAAAGCCGTATAAATTCTGTTAATAATACATCGAGGGTATAATCAGGCTAATGTTGCTAGTGTTTATTTGGACCTTTGTTGTGTTGTGTATTTTAAAGTATTGTTTTTAATTTAAAATTTAAAAATCTATAAGTAATTGTTATGAATATGATAAAAATTTCATGTGTAGATGACTATCACATCCATATTCATGTGTAGATGACTATCACATCCATATTTTACACATATATAAGTGATTGTTATGAATATGATTAAAAAAAAATCATGTGTAGATGACTATCACATCCCTATTTTACATATTGGAAGTTTGAGAATATTTTAAAAAAATAAAATAAGATTAAGATGAATGAAAATATATTTAAAGAAAATTAGTTTCATTTATTATGGTGTTAACATGGGGCACAAGCAAAGTTCTAGTTTGGGATTTTTTATTTTTATTTTTAAATGCCATCCTTATAACTGTTTGTTACATTTAATAGGAAAATGTTTGAATTGGTTTAATAATTTTACCTGTTCCGCTTAAGTATAAATCAGGTAGTTTAACGATGAATTTCCAATATTTCAAAAAAAAAAAAATTATCTCATAATAATATCCTTATTATTTTCTTCCATATAAAACCATACTTAATTCATTTATTGGAAATCAATCTTTTAAAGATGCAAGTATGTAATTGATTGATATTTTTGTTATTTATTAAAATTTTTAATTTGCTTTATTTTTTTTTAATATTTAGTTTTACATATTTAGAACACACTACAAGAAAATGTACATTTAGCGTCCAAATATTTATCGTCGAAATTATTTTCGATGCTAATAACTACTTTTAGCGTCGATAACAATATTCAACGTCAAATGTCAATAATATTAGCGTCGAAAATACTTTTTGACGCCAAATGGTCTACTTTTAACGTCGAATATTCAAAACGACACTAAAAGTAGTAATTTTAGCGTCGAAAATATGTCGACGCTAAATGTTTTCAACTATTCCCATTACTTTTGGCGTCGAAATATTTACAACGCTAAAATTACTACTTTTAGCGTCGAATAAGTAATTTCGACGCTAAAAATATGACATTTAGCGTTGACTATTTTGCGTCGCTCAAGGTTTATGACAATACCACTGACAATCCTTTTACCTTTAATTTCGACGCTAAAAATGGGACATTTAGCGTCGAATTAAAGGACTTCAACGCTAAAACTATATTAAAATGCAGCACCACCAACCTTTATTCCCCCTCTGCTTTTTCTCTCATCCTCTGCAATCTTATTCTCTCATCTGCAACCTCACAACTCTCCTACAAATTTTCAATAAAACTCTAATTATTTTTCCATAAGGTAAATTTTCTTTCATATATCTTTATTATTTTTCTTTATATTTGCAAAGAATAAGTATATATCTTACTTAAGTATTTCAGTTTAATCTTTCTAAAAAATTATGGTTTCATTTTTTATAATTATATTTATTATATACTTTGTGTTAATGGTTTATGATGCATATATGTAGATTTGTTAATTAACTAAATATATTTTATTTTGTAACTAATTAATTAATTAACTGAATATATTGTTAATAACATATACTACTTATCCCTCTATTGTTTATAACATATACTACTTATCCCTTATCATTTTCATAATATCTCAACCGTACGTATTAAGGATGTTGATGGTGTTTTCAGGCACTATGTTATTTAAGCAGCACGACAGAGGTAAAAAAGGTAATTCACTTCTCAGTCAAGATTATTAATGCCGACTCGACCACTAAAGAGTCAACAGTAAGGGGCCGGGAACTTCATAATCGGTAACCAATCACTTGAGTTCAGGATGATCGGTCACTTATCAGGTCGACAACAGCACCCCCAGTACAAAAGACTATTATGACCGACCACATGAAGACCGACCTCGTGAAAACCAAGCATAGGGCAAGACATGTTCGGGAAGATAAGGCATTCTATCCATACAAGATAAGATAATAAGTTATCCTATTTTCATAAAGAGAACTGATGAGTCAATATCCTTAATGATAAAAGAAGTGAATGTAGTTTTAAAAGTAGGAATCCTGATAGGAAAAGGAAACCATCTCCAACTGGGAATTCTTGTACAAATAGGAATCTGATTTCTTCACCATTATAAATAGGAGGGTAGAGTGAGTGTAAATGGAATGAATATCAGGATCAGAATCATCAAGCTCTGACTTGTAAAACACAAAGAACGGTCTGAGAAGCGCATTTGAATAATAAAAGGTATCATTCTTTTTGTGCCCGTGGACGTAGGTCGGACCAAGATCCGCCGAACCACGTTAAATCTC
Organism: Zanthoxylum bungeanum; assembly: GCA_019454045.1. NCBI lineage: Eukaryota > Viridiplantae > Streptophyta > Magnoliopsida > Sapindales > Rutaceae > Zanthoxylum > Zanthoxylum bungeanum. Next base: position 28,728 of record SKCR01029751.1, read on the forward strand.
CTTGTCGATTGACGTATTATTTGTCTTTTGCTAAGTTTGCTTTTGGTCCCCCATAACCAAACAAATTCACTATTGAGGGAGGATTGTCTCGGGAGTAATATTCCCATATTGCCCTGAGACCAAAATCAGCTGTCAACAGTTGGCGCCGTCTGTGGGGATCGAACAAAAAGCAACTCGCGTAGTGAGACAATGGCGGAAGGCGGAAACCACCAATCATCAGGGAGCTCGGCTGCAGATTGGATGGAGAAGATCGAAGAGAACCTAAGGAAAGAAAGGGAGGAAAATCAAACCCTGCTAAAAACCATAGTAGACCGGTTGGAAAAGATAGAATGAGCGCACGACGGGAAATTCGAGACCGGGACTAGCCGATAAAGGAACGAAATATCAGAGGGAAAAAGAATTATTGATACAAGTGAGGACAACAGACCCCGGAAGAAGGGCCCATACGGGGTAAGATCTGTGGTGGTTCAGAAAGATTCCCAAACTGAGGACATGTGGGAGGAAGAGGATGACAAATCGTCACCAGACTCTTCCTATGATAGCCCTCACAACAGCGGGAGAAGAGGGAAAAAATATGACGAAAGAGCGCGGGAAGATACCGGACCTGAGAAGCACCACGCCCAAGACAACAGAAAGAGAGGAAACCGCAAGTGGCGGCATGGAACCAAAGACATCAGCATGAAATCTTGGTTACGGGAGGAGCTAGCCAGATGGGGAGTAATCCCCAATACAGACATAGGAGATGCCCGGGACGGTAAAGATGAGTCCCCCCTCACAGAAGAAATAAGGTCAGAAAAATTCCCAAAAAGATTCAGCATGCCAACCATGGCGCCATACCGATCCCAAAACCCACATCGAAGGCTTCGTCCTACTAATGGAGGTACAAGGGGTAACAGAGGACGTCATTTGCAAAGTGTTCCCCTTAACTCTAGCCGGACCGGCCATCCTATGGTATAGAAGCCTAGCCCCAAGAAGCATCAGCAGCTTCACACAACTCAGAAAGTCATTCATTCGACACTTTAAAGGGGCCTGCGTGCCCAAAAAGACGATTGGAGAATTAAGACTTATGAAGCAACGAGATGACGAGCCCCTGAAAAATTTTATTGAAAGATACCACAACATGGTACTGGAAGTCGGATGATATGAGTCCCTAGAAGCCCTAGAAAGCTTAAAGGGAGCCCTAAAAGTCGGGAGGCTATGGACTCATCTGAAAATCCAGGACACGCCGGATTATGCCACCGCCCTAGAGGTAGCTCGGAAGTTTGTCTTGGTAGAAAGCGAAGAAAAGATCTCACGAAGGGGGATGGCCATTCGGGAAAGAACAGCAAGAATAGAGGCTCCCCGACGACCGGACAGGGAATTCAAAAGATTCAATCCAAAGCCCAAAGAATTCAAACCGATACCTCGAAGAGAGTAGAAAGGAGGGGTCGCGACCCAGGTGAATCATGTAGTCCGAGAAGAAACATATATTCCTCTGAGCAAACCACCAGGGCGAATCATCATGGAAATACAGGAAAAAGGCCTCTTGATAGAACCCGACCTCAGGAGATTCCCCCAGATAAAAGGAACCATAAGTCTTACTGCGTACATCATAATCTAAGGGGGCACACAACGGACGAATGCAAGGATCTGCGGGAACAGATAGAAGACCTGGCGAGGAATGGATATTTAAATAAATACATTGACCATGAAATTATGGCGACTAGGTAGAGGACACATAGCACTGACCAGAGATTCTAATCTGTCAGGGAAAACTATAACAAAACTCGGGAGTCAGACGTACTAGAAACGGAACAGGCCCCAGGATTACAAGGTGGTCGGTCGGTATCAAACAATGCCCACAAATGAGCCAAATATAAAGTTTTTTTCTCGAAATATCCCGCAGAAGAACTGTAAGGAGGAAAGTATGTCCCCAAATATGAATAAAACCTTTTTCATCCGCTTTCTGAAAACAAAGTTGAAAGCCATATATAAAAAACGGGGGACATACTCGACGCCCACTACAAAAGACAGTTGGCACCAAGGCCGCTTCAACCATCAGCTCGAGGCTGGATTTTGCTCCGCCGATGACACTTAGTTTTTCAGCTCGGGGTCGGGAGACGTCCCACCGGGTCAGCCCTTCGGACTGGGGACGTAACATTCCCCCAGGTCCAAGTGCCTTTCTCAGCTTTGGGTCGGGGTACGTCCCACCGAGTCAGCCCTTCGGACTGGGGACATAACATTCCCCAGGTCCAAGTGCCTCTCTTCATTCGGGGTCGGATTACGTCCCACCGAATCAGCCCTTCGGACTGGAGACGTAACATTCCCCCAGATCCAAGTGCCTCTCTTCATTCGGGGTCGAGTTGCGTCTCACCGAGTCAGTCCTTCGGACTGAGGACGTAACATTCCCCCATGTCCGAGCATCTCTCACAGCTCGAGACAGGATCACATGCCACCGAGCACATCATCGTTAGCTCAGAGGCAAAATTTTCTCCTCACAATCAAGATTGGATCAGTCAGGGTCAGGACCTCTGAATCTCTGGTACATATATTACAGAGGAGGAGCCATTCTTAGTTTGGACAACAAGAGGAACCTCATCTCCTGATGGAACGACCCAAGTAAGCAATTTGCTTTGAGGTGGAGAATCGTTCAGAATAGGATCAACATCTCCAATAACCGAGGATATGAAGATAGAAACAGAAGACTTAGTTGATGGCGAAGGCAATTTCTCTGTGATTTCTAGAGCGACCACCAGCAAGGCGATCAGCACACCATCTTTATATAGTTCCCGGCACCAACTTGCATACTCGTTGGAACCGAGAACTAGGGGACAGATGTTGATGGTGTTTTCAGGCACTATTTTATTTAAGCAGCACGATAGAGGTAAAAAGGGTAATTCACTTCTCAGTCAAGATTATTAATGCCGACCCGACCACTAAAGAGTCAACAGTAAGGGGCCGGGAACTTCATAATCGGTAACCGATCACTTGAGTTCAGGATGACCGGTCACTTATCAGGTCGACAGCAGCACCCCCAGTACAAAAGACTATTATGACCGACCACATGAAGACCGACCTCGTGAAAACCGAGCATAGGGCAAGTCATGTTCGGGAAGATAAGGCATTCTATCCATACAAGATAAGATATTAAGTTATCCTATTTTCATAAGAGAACTGATGAGTCAGTATCTTAAAAGGATAAAAGAAGTGAATGTAGTTTTAAAAGTAGGAATCCTGATAGGAAAAGGAAACAATCTCCAACTGGGAATTCTTGTACAAATAGGAATCTGATTTCTTCACCATTATAAATAGGAGGGTAGAGTGAGTGTAAAGGGGACGAATATCAGGATCAGAATCATCAAGCTCTGACTTGTAAAACACAAAGAACGGTCTGAGAAGCGCATTTGAATAATAAAAAGTATCATTCTTTTTGTGCCCGTGGACGTAGGTCGGACCAAGATCCGCCGAACAACGTTAAATCTCCTTGTCGATTGACGTATTATTTGTCTTTTGCTAAGTTTGCTTTTGGTCCCCCATAACCAAACAAATTCACTATTGAGGGAGGATTGTCTCGGGAGTAATATTCCCATATTGCACTGAGACCAAAATCAGCCGTCAACAAATGATAAAAAGTCAAAACAAATATTAATGTTTTTACATAATTACCAGTTTAATTAAACAATTAATATATTTACATTATAATTAATTCATTAAAATAATTAACAATACAGGAATACAATTATAAAATATAATAATTTTTTATACAAAATTGTTATAAATCTAATATTTTTATTAAAAACAAATTACTTTATTTTATTATCTTAACAATTAAATTCTATTCACTTTAGTCTAATTTCATTTTAAATACTTCCATATTTAATTTTATATTAAATGATATAATGAATGAATAAAATAAAACTAGTAATAATTTATTTTTTAAATATAAAAATGAATTTAGACTAAAGTGTAATTAGAATAGTTTTTTTAAGATAATTAAATAAAATAATTTTGTATAAAAATATTAGATTTTACAAAAATATTGTATATTTTATTAATATATTTTTATTATTTTAATGAATTAATGATTATACAAAATCTTAATTATTTTAAAACAAAGGGAAATATATAAAAACATAAAATATTCGTTCACTATTGATTTCAGGGGCTGTTCAGATATTATGAAAACAGTACAAGGTAAATGAGATATGTTTAAATATTAGGAGAAATTGACAATCTCCCTAATATAACTTATTATTTTGCTTTTTACTTTTCATTAGGTTTAGATTTTTTTTTTTTAAAATAAATATATATATATATATATATATATATATATATATATATATATATAGGGAGAGAATCTGATCAGGACCAAGCTAAAAAACAAAAACACGTATTTCGAGACAATAAAAAATAAAAACGTAATTCTCAATGCATCGAAATGTGTATTTTTATTTTTATTTTTTTAGTGTGGTCCATATAAAGACCTGATCGAGCAGGTCCGGATTTAATTCTCTCCTTATATATATATATATAAGGTTCATATGGATTTTATGTGAATTGCAATGCACATAAAGATAATATATATATATTTTTTTAATCTTTTAGCTTCATGTGAGTTTTATGTATATTGTAAGATGTGGACATGAGCATATATATATATATATGTATATTTTGTAATGGAATAGAATATAAGTAAATAGGTTTTAAAGATAATTTTGTCCTTTTATATTCTAAAAGTAAAAAAGAAATAAATATTTTACTGTTATTTTTTTAATAGGCAAATATTCACAAGTAATGTTATTTTTTTTAAATTATGTTTCATCTCCAACCCCCTGATTTGGGAGGCTCATTTCAAATGGCTCAATACCTATTTTTGTTACATTCCCTTCCATATTCTTTCACTCCATTCCATCAATACAAACAATAATTTTTAAATATTTTAAATTACATTCCACTTCATCACATCATCTTCCATCAAATAAATTATATATATATATATATATATATAAAATATTGTAACATCCCCGATATGGAAATATTATCGGTAGGTGATTGATCATCACCACCACCCTGAGCCTGTAACACCCCGATAATCCTGACGACTATTACATAAGGTACGCATGATGTATGACATAAATTATGTTCGAACACATATGCACTCATGAAATGACTTCGAGGACAATCGGTAAATTCTTCGCGATTTCGATACGAAATGGTACGATACCCTACTAGGAACAGTCCTTAGTGTTCAGGCCATAATATTTTCATACAAATTTCGATTTTTATGAATTTTATATCGTCGAAAAGCTAAGACCGGGAACTTCAACTTTTACGTTGAATATTTTTCCAAATTCAAATTAGAAATAAGTCGAAAATATAATTCAAAAATTTAGATGAATAGAACCCGATGACCATTCTAGAAAATTCTTAAAGTTTCTCAAATTTTCAAAATTCTTCTCTAACTTTATAAATTTCAAATAGGCCTTAGTATAAAATGGGATATTATTCAAACATCCCCAAAAATTAGAAAGAAAGAAGAAAATGTGGAAGAAGAAGAAGAAGAAGAAAAAATAGAGGGAGTTTGCAAGTCTATAAGAAATTGGAAAGAGAATGAAGAGAAATCTAACCCAAATCAAGATTAGAAAATGGAGCTTGGAGGTTTTAGTTATGAAGGAGGAATTTGATTTAAGGTAAGAAAAGACTTGATCCAAATTGAAATATTGTTATTTTGATGATTTGATGATTGAAGTTTATTGTTAACTTGAGTTTATTGATAATTATATAGTTGTTATGTTAAGAAACTAAGGATTTGGAGGAACCCAAATTTAAGAAACCATAGACTTTAAGTCATATTGGAGATGATAAAATGGAAGGTTGTGATGATATCAAAGAGAATGTTGATGATATTTGTTGTGATTATTGCTTGAGCAATGTTATAGAAGTTAAGAGTGAAGAGGAAGATTAAAGTTGAATCCTCAGTTCAGACCAGCGTCACGACGAGCTAACCCGGTGTCGCGACACGTACCGGAAAATTTTCCCTGAATCGGTTCTAGAATGTGAGCATCGCGATGCCCAAGGACTAGCGTCACGACGCGGAGAGCAGAAGAAACTCACTGTCCAAAACTGATGTCTATGTAGAAAAATGATACCTCACTGAGGGCATTTTCAAGTTCAATGTAATGACTATCAATCGACACAGTGCTAATAATAAAGCTACATCTCCTGCTTATATTATTGAGTCATAAAATATATAGCATGGGATGTTAGGGCATGTTAATTATGATACAATGTGTAAATTAATTAACATGGACCTCATACCTTAATTTGTAATTCATAACCAACATAAATGTGAAGCATGTGCTGAAGCTAAAATGAATATAGCATCATTTCATTCCATAGAACGAAGTTTTGAACTCTTGGAACTTATACACACTAATGTGTGTGATATGAATATTGTGCAAATAAGAGACGATAAAAAATAATTTGTCACTTTTATCACTGATAGCACAAGATTCTGCTATGTATATTTGTTGAGGAGCAAATATGAAGCTATTGAGAGCTTTATACACTATAAGAACGAAGTTGAAAATCAACTTGGTAAGAAAATCAAAAGAATTAGGAGTGATAGAGGAGGTGAATATGTGTCACCATTCGATGAATACTGTTCTAATCATAGAATTATTCACGAAACTAATGCTCCTTATTCGCCTAAAAAAAGGGGATTGCGAAACGCAAAAATCGAATGCTGAAGGAAATGATGAATGTCATGTTGACAAGCTATGGTTTACCCCAAAACTTGTGGAAGAAGCCTTGATTTCCACCAACTATATTCTGAACAAGTTAACTCACAGAAGATTGGACAATACACCATATGAATTATGGAAATGTCACGTACCTTCCTATAAATATCTAAAAGTGTGGGGGTGTCTCGCCAAAGTGATGGTTCTTAAACCTAAAAAGGTTAGAATAGGACCAAAGACCTTTGATTGTATATTCATGGGATATGCTCACAATAGTAGTGAGTATCGATTCTTGGTATATAAGTCTGAAATTCCTAACATGAATCAAAATATGATAATTGAGTCAAGGAATGTGACATTCTTTGAAGACACATTTCCTTGTAAAGGAAAATAAATAACAGAGTCTCTCAAAAGAACCGTTGATACTGCTACAAGTAGTGATCAAGTTAACCAAGAATCGAGTCAACATGAAAATGTTAAGGAAAATGAACCTAAACGTAGCAAAAGAGCAAGAATGTCTAAGTCATTTGGACATGATTTTTTGACATACTGACCGGCGTAATCACACACGTATAACGCAAGCGCACGTATCATTCAAGTATTATAAAAAGTATCGATCCCACGAGGACTTAAAACCTTTTGTTATCAATTTATGAAGTCAAATTTTACGAGTATCTAATGGATTGATTGTTTATTTGGATGGTGATTTAAATTTAAAATAAGTAAATAAAATTGCTTGAAAGTAGTTTTTAAGAAAATTCAATTTTAAAACTATCCAGGGTTGTGAATCCTTCGAATATCATTTTTAAAGATGAAGTGGTTATCTTACGATTGTGTAATATATTGGTTAATTAACCTGGAATACGAAATTATGTAAAAGCCTCTTCCGATGGTCAAATACAAATACCCAGTATAATCCAATTAATCATATTCCTATGTTAACCAAGTTATCTGAATTCATTAAGATTAAGTTCCAATTATGACTACCCCCGCCAGACAGGTATATTCCTATCATGTAAGGAAATTTATTAAAGAGTTATATATCCTCAAGGAAGATCGTGAGTTATTGAGTCTAAGGTCTTTAACCTAAAATCTCTTTTCCAAGTTCATTTTAAGTTTACCAGTTCAATTTTATTAATGGTCAGTTAATAAAAAGCATTAGGATTAAGGCTCAATAAATAAACATTTATATTACCAAAACTGTAATTTAACCCCTTATAAACCGGTGACATTGAATTTCATCACAACCCCAGATAAATGACTTAGTTACGACACATATTTACGGGCAGTAAAAACTTAAATAAAAGAAAAGACATAAAGTAAATGCTGGAAATTAAATTATTGGAAAGTAAATGACTGGAAAATAAATGCTGAAAGTAAATAAAGTAAAAGTACAATAAAGAAAATGATGAGGTAAAATGATCCACTTTTATTACTACTATTTTAGATATCTCCCTTAATATAATATATTAACTTTGCATAATAATTACCAACCAGCCATATAGGCGGTATCCTGATTAAGTCAAATTAATAATTAATTACCAACTGACCAACCAGGCGGTATCCATGCTTAGTCAGGTTAAAACCAATTTATAATTAATTACCAACCGACCAATATGGCGGTATCCTCGTTAAGTCGGATTTTAAATAGTTATTATATTATAATTATGGGAGATTAATCTAAATAGCAATAATAAAAGCCTTATATTTTACCCCAATAAGGGGGAGTTACCGCTTCATTGATTGAAAAGTAAAAACTGAAAAAGGAAAGAAAGGAAAGTACTGTGCGTAAAAGTAAATTGCGGAAAGTAAAAATTGAAATTAAAGAAAAGAAAGTGCGAAAGCGGAAATTAATTACTGAAAACTGTAAATAAAGAAACAAGATACAATTTTCTTAGTTATTCATAAGGAATTTCAAAGAAGAAAGTATGAATTTACAAATGAAATGGCTTGGTATTTATAGGCAAAATTTTGCCTCCACCAAATCCATTATTAATTGCTCTACTAATTACTCCATCAAATCCTCCACTAATTGCTATCATGTTTGGTGGAAGTTTGACTATTTATTTATTTATTTATTTTTTGCTTTGAAAATGACTTTAATAATTACGCATAACATACTTCCGGATGTTTCATCAATTCGGTCATGAAATCTTCAGAATTCAAAATTATTTTGTTCTTCAGAGTTGTAGATCTTTGAGTCTTTATTAATCTGGAACTTGAATCAACTCAATCCGATATTGGAGTAAAACGTTATGCCCGAAATACGACAATTACGCAAAATTAGAATTTCTGAAACTGTATTTCGTTAGAACGCTCTTTCAAGTTTCCAATCTCCAAAATTAATATGTCAAGTCCAATTTTTTGCCCTTATTTGACCCACATTTCATCCTAAATAATTCCATTAAGTCCCAATATTATTTTATCTGTAAAATAAACTAAAACACATCAAAACGTTCATCAAACCCGAGAAACTAAACAAAATATTAAGTAAAATGAGCGGTAAATATTGATATATTTTCCGCTCATCACACCCCAAACCTAACATTTTTCTAGTTCTCGAGCAAAACAACAAAAAAAAAAGTTAAAATTAAACTAAGCCACTTTCGTAGGGATCACGGTTGCATTTAGCATATGCAACAAGCCTTTAAACCCATAGGTATCCCTAGTGGACGAGTTGTAGTCTCATGAGGGCTTACAGCAACGATACCCACAAACGTTTGATAAAAGTAAAAAGATAGTAAAACTAATGCACACAAAAGTAAAAAGACAAGAGAAAAGAGAATAAAGAAGTTAGTGACTAAACATGTGAAAATTCTAATCCAAGTCAATAGTTGTTATTTTTCTTTCTAAATTACCGAATAAGTAAATTCTCCGATTATTTTTACCATTCTCCATATACAAAGCCAACAATATATTAATCAACTCATTTTTTCCCACAATAGTCACAAGTGCAGTTGAGAAGAGAATAATATTTTTGTCCGAAAGTTATGTCAAAATTCACACCTTTTTAAACAATGGAATAATTTTTTTTTTTCTGATTTTTTTCTTGATTTTTGATTTTTTTTTTATTTATGACTCCCAAACCAGTTGGTTTTAGGGCACTAGATGTTAAGACACCTCTACAGACTTAATTACTCAGACTTCAGATATATATATATATATACACTACAAGAAAAAAAGCTTTTACTGATACTAAATTAGTGTCAGTAAAGGGTTTTACTGACACTATATAAATGTGTCAGTGTTGCCGCAGCCAGAAATCACTGACACTAGTTTCTAGTGTCAGTGATTCTTAGTGTCAGTAAACGTTAATACTGTAGTATCAGAAAATTATTGACACTATGGTATCAGTAATCTCTCACACTATTTTAGTGTCAGTAAATTATTGACACTATATCATCATATTTAGTGATACTATAGTGTCAGTAAATTTTGTTACTGTAGTATCAGTATATCGCATATATTTGATTTTTAGTGTCAGTAATTATTATTACTATAGTATCAATATCCGTCAATATCTTTTAAAATTTAAAAATCGTATTATTTCACAAATATTTCTTATTTTTTAATTAAATTAATCATAAAATATATATATATATATATATATATACCAACTCAATGAAATAAAAAACTAAAAAATTACATTTATATAAAATTCGCAATATAATAGATTAATCGTATTAATCAATTCAACAGTATCACATGATGAATACAAAAACTCCATAGACAATCTTTAAATTAACATATATATATTTCAAAAACTACTCTTAAAGTCCCATCAAAATGTCATGCCCCCCCACCAAAATTCATGATACTTGTTGAGAAGCCTGCAACAATCCCCCACAATATGATATCTGGCACAAAATCTGAAATTATAAACCAAATGTTAAGAATTAGATGGACTTCCAAAAAAAATCGATATCTTCATAAATAAAAACATTAAATACATCCAAATAAAAATACAAAATATAACCCTAATCTAATTTTTGTCACATAAAGCACTTATTGACAATAACCATACCAACAACCTAAGAGCATGCATATAAAAAACCAAATGGCATCCATAATAACAAGTTGTATCTTCATACCGCTACATAATCACCAAAACAAACAAATCAATAACACACACCTCTTATGCTTTCTTCTTCATTTTTCTTATGTTCTATATGCTTATTCATCATGCTCAAACTTAATACATACACGCTACTAAAATTACATCAATCCATGCCTAAGTGCATTTCATGTCCAAGCCACCATGCATTAATCACTACAGAACTTGCATCTGTACTCGCTAAATCATTCTCATCTTCAGTTCTGGAAAGATCATACAACATATATGCACAATGCATTATTCTTTCATTCATTCTCATCATACTAATGCTTACTCTTCTTTATGCATCATATGCTTTTACTACTACACTGATACATGCATACACTCATAAATTAATAACCTTCAATTTATTTTCATGTTGCAGGGGCTAATTAGGTTCTACTATGCTAAGTCAGACTCGGACAGACTGTTTCAGGAGCTGGAATTACCTTCTGATCAGGTTCTGACTTAGTTTCATAACCATCAGTGGCTGGTCGGATGTATAAGGCAGGGTCTGATCCGGTTTGACAATTTCAGGGGTTGACAGAGTCTTAGGGAAGAGTCTGACTCCAGTTTAACTATTTCAGGGGCTGACCGAGCCTCACTAGACAAGGTCTGACTTTCTAGGTTCTGACTCAGTGTCATTGCAGGGCCTGATTTCTGAAACTACTCTATAAGTAAGGGCTGATCTGAAGCCAACTATAAGTTAATTTCAGGTGCTCATGTCTGAGGCTCTGCTCAAAGGCTGTTCTAAGGCTGAATTAAGGTCTGTTACCATACTCAAAGCCCCTAACCAGGGTCTGACGTCATGGATTGATGCTAAAATCAGAATTTGGTTTCTAGTTCAGGATGCACACAACCAATTCATACTCACTACTGATGTATCATCACACTACTAAGGCTTGTTTCAGCAACTACTTATACTTACAAACATTCTTAAATCAGGCTAACACACTGATTTCATTCCCATGTCTAGTAACACAAGTTTATACTCACTAAATATATAGCCATTACTAAAACTTGCATCTACGGACATTAATTCAATAATTCCATATCCAGGTTCTGTGCCTACACATATACCTCTACTGCAATTTCAACCAATCTCTACTGCTACTATCATCTTCATTACTACTGATGCCATTTCTGTTTCTACTACCCTCATTACTTCTATTACTACTGCAATACGCATACACATTCACACATTTCAGAATTTCATTTTAACTTATTTCCAGATTTCAATAACTCATGTAACCCATTCATAAACACTTATACGAAAATCCAGTTTCTAGGGTTCTACCAAATTTTCCCCAAATCGTACCATTCTTTTAATCCGGTTAATTTCTTTCAATGTTCAAGGCTAAAATCAGTTTCTGGTTTACTTAATATACCCATCATCATCATTCTTGAGTCAATTTGGAAATTTACCCTAAAACCCAAATTTATCCAATTCAATAAAAATTCAAGAATTCAGTCATAGTGTACTTACCATTAGCACTCATGATCAAAATCAAAATCGCAAGCCCAAACTCCCTCATCATCTTCTTTGTTCTGTCTTCCTTTCATCACTGTCAATCGGCCTCTCTCTCTTAGCGCAGCTCCTGTTATTCCCTTCACTGCTTCTATTCTATCTCTCGTCCCTTCTCATTTCTTTCGTCCGTCTTCTCTCTTTCTCGACCTAATCTCTCTTCTCGGTCACTCTCTAATTTCTCAGCTTCTGCCTTCTTTTTCTCTATTTTTCGTGTCCTCTCTCTCTGTTCTGCTTCTTACTGTGACTGAGAGATTCATATTTGAGAGTAAAGAAGGGGGAAACAAAGGCTGCGCGATGAAAAAAAAGGTGGGAATGAGAGGAACCCTAAATTATTAAGATTGATTTGGTAACTACGGTTCAGGTTTTGACCCGATAAATACATATATATTTTTATAAACCGCGGTTTAAGGAACAAAAGTCACGATTTGGCCCAGTGGTAAAGCGTTACAATAAAAAAAAATTTATATCAATGGTTACAATTTCGAGTCCCAGCAACTTAAGGAAATAATTTTTTTATTTTTATTTTTTTACTGATACTAAGGTATCATTAATTACTGACACTAAATTTACTGATACTCTAGTGTCAGTAATATATGCGAAAAACGTCACTTCCTTCCGCGAGTGTTGGTTCGACTCCAGACGACTACGCGTTTTTTTTTTTTTTTTTTATTTCTTACTGATACTATTGTAATAGTAATTACTGACACTAAATTCGCTGATACCATAGTGTCAGTAATTATTGATATTTAAGTGAAAAACACACGGAAATAGGCCCATTTACACGTCGTTTCTGACACTTTTAGCCTAGTGTCACTAACCTTAGTGTCAGTAAAGGCCTTTTTTCTTGTAGTGATATATATATATATATATATATATATATATATATATATATAATATATATTTGCAATATTTTTGATCAATATAGCGAGTGTTGGGCCAGTGACTCCTAATCAGTTGGTTTTAGGGCACTAGGTGTTAAAACACCTATACGGACTTAGTAACTCGGATCTCAGAGACGTTTTTTTTATCCCATCGCTTTTTTAGATGCTTCATCCGATTAAACTAGAGCACTGAATATTACAAACTCGTCAATTACTACTCATGTCCGTATGTTACTATGTATGTTGATAATACTTGTCAACTGAACATATGAAGATTAATTTTAGTCAGTTTTATGGAGAATTCACAAATTAAATAATTCAAAAGGAAATAAACAAAAATTAACTTGTTTCTAAATAGGTTGAGATACGTCTCAGGAATGAAAATTCATTACTCGGCTATCTCTTACACCAATTTCACCTGATTAATCGAATTAAAAACGCAAAACACAAATTTTTTTTTTTATTTTTGTAAAAAAAAAAATTAATTTTTTTTTTGAATTTTTCGAAAAATTTTGACTAAAAATAACACAATAAAAACAAGATACTAGTCAACTATTCCCCTCCCCCAAACCTAAATGAGACATTATCCCCAATGTCTTAAAAAGTAGAAGAAGAGTTTAGAAGATTATACCTGGTTAGCTGAAATTCTACATCAAGAAAGAAAATCAAAGGTTAAGATCCAGATTTATCCTACGCTTCTTACCACGATCATCCTCGGACCATTTTATCTTAGAAATGATAGGGTCAATTTGTGGTTCAAAAGCTAAGATTTGGTCAATTAAATATAGGGCAGTTCTGGTAGTGAAGAGGAGATCTTTCAGGGATTTTGTTACGAACCCTTTTCTCCGGGCATCATCAAGAAACACACAAATAAAATCATAAAATCCATCAACATTGAATAGTCCTAGCGGTTTCTGGTGTATGTTCAGGTTCACCCAAGATAACACAGTAAAAATTTCCTCCATTGTGCCCAAGCCACCTGGCAAAGCAATAAATGCATCATCACGGTTAATCATTTCCACCAGTCGTTCAGACATACCTGGCACAATTAGTTCTTCTCCGTTTGATGGTCCAATCAGATTCGCCTCCGCCAAAGGTTTTGCGATGATTCCCAAGACTTGACTGCCCCCTTCCTGTACAGCCTTTGAAACGATCCACATTAGTCCAAGATTGCCACCGCCATATACTAAGTGCATATTCCTTTCAGCTAAGACTCGACCCAATTCCTGTGCTGCCGCTACATATTGTGGCTTAGTACCAACACTAATACCACAAAAGACACAGATATTTACAACTTGTCTTGTTGAAGTGGCTTCCATTTTTATCCGGATGCCTTCAAAAGTGCAATGATGAGTTGAATTTATAACACCTGAAAAGGGTTAGTAATAATAGCACTAGTATCTTCCAAATGACGATTATTAGCAAAATAGTAAATCGTGAAAGGTCAAAAAGTCTGGATCTTGTCGAAGAAAATAAAAGAAAATAACAAAACAAATCAAAATTATTAGGAAACGACAAAGAGATATAATATTTATAATAATTTACGGCTTGATTGACGTCTATGCGTTAGGGACAAGCTTCCCATCCAATTTTCTTATAAATTGGCAAACATAGTCTTTTTGAGTCAGATTCCCGAGACTATACTGTTGTCTTTCTTTTCAAAATTGTGTAAATAACAAGTGAGATTTGTAGACTTTCATCAGAGAGCTTTGAGGGAGAGAAGGAAATTACTTATGAATACTTGTGAGAACTTCTTCCATCTTGAAATGACTTAACCTGTAAAAAGTAAACACATAAAAATCAAACACACCAAATCTGAATATATATACAAATTGCATGGGTTGTCTCTCTGCTAGCGCTAAGTTTAAAGTCGTCAGCTAGACATGACTGTCCGAGCGTTAGGCTGGATCTGAAAGTGTGACACTTTCTTTTTGTCCCTCAAATGATTCTCCCCAGTAGTGATTGACACGCTTGTTTTTAACCTTGAATGTTTTGTTGGAGTCGGGATCATGTAACTCAACGGCTCTATCTGGTAAAACCTTGGTGATTAAGAATGGACCTGACCACCCAAATTTTGGCTTTCATGGGAAGAGTTTCAACCTTGATTTGTTTAATAGTACCTTCTGCCCTGGTTCCAGTTGTATGCGCACTAACCTCTCATCATGTTTCTTTCTGGCCTTTTCTTTGTATAATTTGGCATTCTCAAAATGATGAATGTGAAATTCCTCCAATTCGTTGAGCTGGTGGAACTGTTTCTCTTATGTTGCTTGTAGTGCAAGAATTGGCTTCTTCAGTGCGTAATACGCTTTATCTTCAAGCTCCACATGTAATTGACATGCTTTAAGTTTGTCAGCAGAACTTTGTATTGCATTGGAGGTCTGGATGGTACTATTTATCACATCAAGTCTGAAACATTCCTCCTTCTCGTCATTCGGGGAATTCATGGCTTTGAAAACATTGAATGTTACTTCTTGGTCCTGTACCCTCATGGTTAGTTGATGAGCGGAAAACATATCAATATTTACCGCCACTTTTACTTAATATTTTGTTTAGTTTCTCGGGTTTGATAAACGTTTTGATGTGTTTTAGTTTATTTTACAGATAAAATAAATTGGGACACAATGAAATCATTTAGGACGAAATGTGAGTCAAATAAGGGCAAAAATTGGACTTGACATATTAATTTTGGAGATTGGAAACTTGAAAGGGCGTTTTAACGAAGTGCATTTTTGGAAATTCCAGTTTTGCGCATCTGTCATAATTTGGGCATAACTTTTTACTCCGATATCGGATTGAGCTGATTCAAGTTCCAGATTAAATAAGACTCAAAGATCTACAACTTGAAAGACAAAATAATTTCAAATTCTAAAGATTTCATGCCCGAAATTGATGAACCATCCAGAAGTGTGTTGTGTGTAATTATTAAAGTCATTTTCAAAGCAAAAAAATAAATTAATAAATAAATAGTAAAAATTATCAAATCACCACCAAACATGATAAGCAATTAGTGGAGCAATTAATAATGGATTTGGTGGAGCAATTAGTGGAGCAATTAGTGGAGCAATTAATAATGGATTTGGTGGATGATTTGATGGAGGCAAAATTTTGCCTATAAATACCAAGCCATTTCATTTGTAAATTCATACTTTCTTCTAAGGAATTCCTTAAGAATACTAAGAAGATTGTATCTTGTTTGTTTATTTACAGCTTTCAATAATTAATTTCCGCTTTCGCACTTTCTTTTCTTTACTTTTCAGTTTTTACTTTCCGCAATTTACTAGTACGCACAATACTTTTCTTTCTTTAATTTTCAATTTTTATTTTTCAGTAATGAGGAGGTAACTCCCCTTTGCTGGGGTAAAAGGTAAAAATTTTATTACTAATATTTAGATTAATCTCCCTTAATTATAATATATTAACTAGTTAAAACCTGACTTAACAAGGATACCGCCATATTGGTCGGTTGGTAATTATTTAAATTGGTTTTAACCTGACTAAACTGGATACCGCCTGATTGGTCGGTTGGTAATTAATTATTAATTTGACTTAATCTGGATACCGCCTATATGGCTGGTTGGTAATTATCATGCAAAGTTAATATATTATATTAAGGGAGATATCTAAAATAGAATTAATAAAAGTGGATCCTTTTACCTCAGCATTTTCTTTTACTAGCCCTAGTTATGTGTCGTAACTAAGTTAGTTATCTGGGGTTGTGATGAATTCTAATATCACCGTTTTATAAGGGGTTATTTTATAGTTTGGGTAAGTTAAAGGTTTACTTATTAAGTCTTAAGCTTAATGCTTCTTGTTGTCTGATCACCAATAAGATTGATGTGGTAAATCTAAAATAAACTTTATAAAGGAATTTTAGGTTTCAGCCTTAGACTTAATAGCCCACGATCTTCCTTGAGGATAGATAACCCTTTAATAGATTTCCTTACAGGATAGACATATACCTGTCGGGCGAGGGTAGCCATAATTGGAACTTAAACTTAATGAATCCAGATAATTTGGTTGACATAGACATATGGTTCAATTGGGTTAAACTGGGTATTTGCGTCTGACCATCGACATAGGCTTTCGCATAATTTAGTGTTCCAGGTTAGTAAACCGATTTATTACACAAACATGAAATAACTACTTCATCTTTTTAAGATATTAGAAAGATTCACAACCCTAGATCTTTGAGTCTTTTGTTATTTTCCTTAGTATTTTCTTTTGTTATATTTATTTTATTTTAATTAAGGAAAACCACATTCAACCAACCAATCAAACAATCATCATCTTCTCCCTTTAATTAGATATTTGTAAATAAATAGATTCAATAATTAATAACAACAGTAGGAATTAAGTCCTCGTGAGATTGATATTTTTATACTACTTGAACGATATGTGCGCTTGCATTATACGCGTGTGTAAGCATCGGTCAAGTTTTTGGCGCCGTTGCCGGGGACTTATATTTCTTGAGTTATTAATTTTGAAGCTATCTAATTTACTTGTATCTAATTTTCTTTATTTTTATATGTAATTTTTATTTCTTTCTTTTGTTTTCAGGTGATTGAAAAATGGAACATTATTGGGAGATTGAAAGATTACGAGCTTTACTAGAATAAGATACACCCCAATTCAGGGAGCAACATTCCGGTTTTCTGAGGCCTGTTGTCAAGTCCAACAACTATCACTGGATGTCAGAATCAAGCAATACTACATTTGCTCATCAGAACGAAATGGGGAGATGTGTGATATGTGATGGTAACCACCCGAGAAATCAATGTATATACTTTTCAGAGTGGCAGAATAATCGGAATCATTCAAGGTATGAAGAATCATCACATTTTCCATCTTATCCACCATCCATCTACAATCTTCATCAAGAACCAGAACCATCAGAGGAAGATCAGTTGATTGACATGCTCAAGGATTGGCTCGAAGAACGGGAAGCTCAATTTGATGCACAAATTCAGAGTCAAGCGGCGTCTATATAGAGGATGACAGATCAAGTTAGACAATTAACAGATAACATGAATCACATATCTCACGGAGCAAATTCAAATACTACAGAAGAAGCCTTCGAATATCCTGAGATTCATCATGACATCATAATAGAGGACGAGGCTGAGCAGTATCAAGAATCAGAGGTATCAGTTCAGGAGTCTGAACCAACAAAGTATCAATTTGATTTTTATTATTCTTCTGACTCTGATGAAGATGAAGAAGCTGAGCTATTTGTACCAACTGCACCAACAAAGGAGGATGAAACTTTCTATCCTCCAAATGAAGATCTTGGAGCTTCCATTGCACAAATGTTTGAAGAACATCTACCTGAGCAAATTATTTCACTCAGATCAGAGGATGAAGACCTAAAAACAGACATAACTTTACATCCTCAGATTGACACTTATGGAACATGCATTTCACAGATGACAGATGAAGAATTGAATGCGGAAATCCTAAAATACATCTGTGAAGAAAAGGTGGAGCAAGAAACAGAGCAAATAGAGGAGCAACTGTCAGACCAAATTGAAAATCCAGAGCATTTAGGCGAAACATCACTGTTTTGGAGAGTACAATTTAGAGATATCACCAAGAAGCTTGACAGAATGGAACTTCCATTCAAAGTCAAGCACCATACGAGACCTTCTGATTTTCTTTCTTTCTTTTCAGGAACCACTGGAGTGACAAAGTTTAAGAAGGTGACACAAGCACTGAATGAGACAAAATTCTTTTTGCCACCTTACCGTTGGAAGAGACCCTTCAAAAGCAACGCACATGGGAATGTCTTCAATAAGACATCCAAAACGACGCTGAAACCTCATTGACAAATGGATTTCAGTCACGTCTGGCTGAAGACGAAAAATTTAGCGATAGTAGGGAGGCAACCCATGCAATTTTGTTGTAATTTTGTTTTCAAATTTTGTGTATACATGTTGTAGAGTTTTTAATTTTGTGTGTTATTTTTGTAGGGAAAATCTCAAACGAAGCATAAGACAGAAGGAATGGTGTTTGGCAAAGATGATAATTAAGTCATTAGTGATGGCTGAGTAAGGAATGGATTCTTGAGACGCATCCTAATGGATTTATACTAAGCGAAAGGCGTATTGCGTACACAATTTCGTTGCCTTAATTATTGCTTTGATTTTCTTTTTCTGTTGTAATTATCTTTATTTTCGCCGACAAGATCTAGACTTTTTGACCTTTCACGATTTGTTTTATAATTTAGCTAACAATCGTCCTTTGGAAGATACTAGTGCTATTATTACTTACCCTTTTTCAGGCAATATAAATTCAGCCCGTCATTGCACTTTTGAAGTCATCCAGGGTTGAGAAAGAAATACATAAAAAAATGGAAGCTACTTCAAGAAGACGAGTTGAAAACATTTGTGTGTTTTGTGGTACTAGTGTTGATACTAAACCACAATACATGGAGGCAGCACAAGAATTGGGTCGAGTCATGGCCAAAAAGAATATGCACTTAGTATATGGCAGAGGCAATCTTGGACTTATGGGGATCGTTTCAAAAGCTGTACAAGAGGGAGGTAGTCACGTTTTGGGAATCATCCCAAAATCCTTGGCGGAGGCAAATCTTATTAGACCATCAAACAGAGAAGATCTAATTGTGCCAGAAATGTCTGAACGACTGGTAGAAAAGATTAATCGTACTGATGCTTTTATTGCTTTGCCAGGTGGCTTGGGCACATTGGAGGAAATTTTTATAGTGCTTTATTGGGCGAACCTGAACATACACCAGAAACTGCTTGGACTGTACAATGTTGAAGGATTTTATGATTTTCTTTGTGTGTTTCTTGATGATGCTCGGAGAAATGGGTTCGTGTAAAACCTATGAAAGAACTCATCTTTACTGCGAGAACTGCTCCGGATCTAATTGACCAAATCTTAGCCTATGGACCACAAATTGACCCTATCCTTTCAAAGATAAATTGGTCCGAGGACGATCGTGGTAAGAGGCGTCGGATTAAAATGGATCTTAACCTTTAACTTTTCGTGTAGAATTTCAGCTAACCAGGTACTATCTTCCAAGCTCTTCTTCTACTGTTTAAGACATTGGGGACAATGTCTCATTTAGGTTTGGGGGAGGGATTTAGTTGATCAGTATCTTGTTTTTAGTTGTGTGTTGTTTTTATTTTTAGTCCAATTTTTTTTTTCGAAAAATACAAAAAAAAAATTGAAAAGTTTTCAAAAATTACAAAAATATTTTGCGTTTTTGTGTTTTTATTTTGACTAAAAATGTGAAATTGGTAAGAGATAGCTGAGTAATGAGTTTCCACTCCTGAGACGTATCTCAAACCTAATTCGGAACAAGTTAATTTTTGTTTATTTCCTTTTGAATTATTTAATTTTTGAATTCTCCATAATATTGACTAAAATGGATCTTCATATGCTCAGTGAGCAGGTATTATCAACATGCATAGTAACATACGGACATGAGCTATAATTGAAAAGTTTGTAATATTCAGTGCTCTAGTTTAATTGGAGGAATCATCTCAAAAAGTGATGGAGTAAAAAAAAACATCTGAGATCCGAGTTATTAAGTCTGTAAGGGTGTTTTAACACCTAGTGCCCTAAAGCCAACTGGTTTGGGAGTCACTGGCCCAAAGCTCGCTACATGGATCAGAGATGTTGCAAAAATATATATATCTGAAGTCTAAGTAATTAAATCCGTATGGGTGTTTTAACACCTGGTGCCCTAAAGCCAACTGGTTTGGGAGCCATCGACCCAACACTCGCTACATAGATGGAAGATATTGTATATAAATAAAAAAAAATCAAAAATCAAAGAAAAAAAATCAGAAAAATTATTCCATTGCTGCAAAAAGGTGTGAATTCTGATAAAATTTAGGACAAAAATATTACTCTCTTATCAACTGCACTTGTGACTGTTGTGGGCAAAAATGAGTTGATTAATATTTTGTCGGCTGTGCATATGGAGAATGGTAAATATAATCGGAGAATTTACTTATTCAGTAATTTAGAAAGAAAGAAAACAACTAGTAACTTGGAGTAGAAGTTTCACCTGATTAGTCACTAGCTTCTTTATTCTCTTTTCTCTTGTCTTTTTGATTTTGTGTGCATTAGTTTTATTATCTTTTTACTTTTGTAAAAAATTTGTGGGTATCTTTGCTGTAAGCCCTCACGAGACTATAACTCGTCCACTAGGGACACCTAGAGGTTTAAAGGCTTGTTGCATATGCTAAATGTAACCGTGATCCCTACGAAAGTGGCTTAGTTTAATTTTAATTGTTTCTTGTATTTTATTTTTTGTTTTGCTCGAGGACTAGCAAAATGTTAGGTTTGGGGGTGTGATGAGCGGAAAATATATCAATAATTACCGCCCCTTTTACTAAATATTTTGTTTAGTTTCTCGGGTTTGATGAACGTTTTGATGTGTTTTAGTTTATTTTGCAGATAAAATAATATTGGGATACAATGAAATCATTTAGGACGAAATGTGAGTCAAATAAGGGCAAAAATTGGACTTGATATATTAATTTTGGAGATTAGAAACTTGAAAGGGCGTTTTAACGAAGTGCAGTTTTGGAAATTCCAGTTTTGCGCATCTGTCGTAATTTGGGCATAACATTTTACTCCGATATCGGATTGAGCTGATTCAAGTTCCAGATTAAAGAAGACTCAAAGATCTACAACTTGAAAGACAAAATAATTTCGAATTCTGAAGATTTCATGCCCGAAATTGATGAACCATCCAGAAGTGTGTTGTGTGTAATTATTAAAGTCATTTTCAATCATTTTCAAAGCAAAAAAATAAATTAATAAATAAATAATAAAAATTATCAAATCACCACAAACATGATAAACAATTAATGGAGCAATTAATAATGGATTTGGTGGAGTAATTAATGGAGCAATTAGTGGAGCAATTAATAATGGATTTGGTGGATAATTTGATAGAGGCAAACTTTTACCTATAAATACCAAGCCATTTCATTTGTAAATTCATACTTTCTTCTAAGGAATTCCTTAAGAATACTAAGAAGACTGTATCTTGTTTGTTTATTTACAGCTTTCAGTAATTAATTTCCGTTTTCGCACTTTCTTTTCTTTACTTTTCAGTTTTTACTTTCCGCAATTTACTTTTACGCACAATACTTTTCTTTCTTTAATTTTCAGTTTTTATTTTTCAGTAATGAGGAGGTAACTCCCCTTTGCTGGGGTAAAAGGTAAAACTTTTATTACTAATATTTAGATTAATCTCCCTTAATTATAATATATTAACTAGTTAAAACCTGACTTAACGATGATACCGCCATATTGGTAAGTTGGTAATTATTTAAATTGGTTTTAACCTGACTAAACTGGATACCGCCTGATTGGTCGGTTGGTAATTAATTATTAATTTGACTTAATCTGGATACCGCCTATATGGCTGGTTGGTAATTATCATGCAAAGTTAATATATTATATTAAGGGAGATACCTAAAATAGAAGTAATAAAAGTGGATCCTTTTACCTCAGCATTTTCTTTTATTGTACTTTTACTTTATTTACTTTCAGCAATTTACTTTTCAGCATTTACTTTTCAGTAATTTACTTTCAGCAATTTACTTTTCAGCATTTAATTTTCAGTATTTAATTTTAGCATTTACTTTCCATCATTTACTTTTCAGCATTTTACTTAATGACTTTTATTTTATTTAAGTTTTTACTAGCCCTAGTTATGTGTCGTAACTAAGTTAGTTATATGGGGTTGTGATGAATTCTAATATCACCGTTTTATAAGGGGTTATTTTATAGTTTGGGTAATTTAAAGGTTTACTTATTAAGTCTTAAGCTTAATGCTTCTTGTTTTCTGATGACCAATAAGATTGATGTGGTAAATCTAAAATAAACTCTATAAAGGAATTTTAGGTTTCAGCCTTAGACTTAATAGCCCACGATCTTCATTGAGGATAGATAACCCTTTAATAGATTTCCTTACAGGATAGACATATACCTGTCGGGCGAGGGTAGCCATAATTAGAACTTAAACTTAATGAATCCAGATAATTTGGTTGACATAGACATATGGTTCAATTGGGTTAAACTGGGTATTTGCGTCTGACCATCGACAGAGGCTTTCGCATAATTTAGTGTTCCAGGTTAGTAAACCGATTTATTACACAACCATGAAATAACCACTTCATCTTTTTAAAGATATTAGAAAGATTCACAACCCTAGATCTTTGAGTCTTTTGTTATTTTCCTTAGTATTTTCTTTTATTTATTTTATTTATTTTAATGAAGGAAAACCACATTCAACCAACCAATCAAACAATCATCATCTTCTCCCTTTAATTAGATATTTGTAAATAAATAGATTCAACAATTAATAACAACATTAGGAATTAAGTCCTCGTGGGATCGATATTTTTATACTACTTGAACGATACGTGCGCTTGCGTTATACGCGTGTGTAAGTACCGGTCATTAGTTCTCCTTTTGTACATCAATAATGGTTCGACCTGTAGCCAAGAATGGTCTCCCGAGGATGACCGTCACGTCTTCGTCTTCCTCCATATCAAAGACAATAAAATCTGTTGGGAAAATGAATTTGTCAACTTTGACTAGCACATCTTCAACTACACCTCTTGGAAATACGAGCGTTCTATCAGCAAGTTGTAGAAAGACTAAGGTTGGCATTGTTTCTCCAATCTGCAGTTTCCTGTAGATAGAAAAATGCATCAAGTTAACACTTGCACCTAAATCACACAAAGCCTTACCGAAGTCATTTTCTCTTATGGTGCAAGGAACAATGAAACTTCCAGGATCTTTCAACTTTGGGGGAAGCTTCCTCTAAATGATGGCGCTACATTCTTCTGATAATGCTACTGTCTCGTAATCTCCCAATTTCCGTTTTCGTGAAAGAATGTCTTTCATGAATTTGACATAGCTGGGTATTTGTTCCAACGCTTCTGCAAATGGAATGTTGATATGCAGCTTTTTGAAGATCTACAGGAATCGAGAAAACTGCTTGTCTAGTTTATTCTTCTAGAGACGCTATGAAAAAGGTGGAGGTATAATGATTTTTTCTTGATCTTTTTCCTTTGCTTCTTTTTCCTCCATCCATGGAACTGTTTCGCTGTTTTCTTTTGGAACTTCCTCAATAGTTGCCTTGACTCCAACATTTTTGTTAATTTCATAACCGCTTTTTAATATGATGGCATGATATTGCTCATTTCCCATGTTCCTCGGATTTGGTTCAGTGTTGCTAGGAAGGTTACCTGGTGATCTGTAACTCTGAGCATTGGCCAGTTTTCCAATTTGATTCTCCAGTGCTTTAATAGAAGCAAATTGACTTTGAATTAATGCTGTTTGAGATTGAAATAAAGCATCATACCTAGCTGCTTGAGAGTCGTGTTTTGCTTCTATCTTTTTCAAGTGGGTCAACACTTATGTTATTCTTGTTTCTTTGTCATACTCCTGGCCTTTGTTTTGCTGTTGGAATCCGGGTGGTGGATTGTTCATTTGCCCTGAATTTTTGTTCCATGTGAAATTGGGATGATTCATTCACCATGGGTTGTAGGTGTTGGAATATGGATTGTTCCCCTGTCTGTTGAAATTGTTGACATAATTCACCGTCTCTTTATATTGGTTTGGCTCTGGTGCTCCTCCACATGGTGAACTTGTGGATCTAGTATTAACTTGCATGCTGAGAGTTTCCATGAATTTACATATCTGATCTAGCTTGGCATTTACTGCAGTGTTGGCTCCAACTTCATAAATTCCAGTAATTCGTTGGATCAAGCTCTTTTCTGTTGGCCACAAGGAATTGTTGTTGGCCATTTCTTCGATTAGGTCTCATGCTTGATCTTCTATTTTTGTCATTAGCGCTCTTTCAACATCAATTGTGGTTCTCATTATTCCAGAAAGTCCATTGTAAAAGGTTTGAACTTGTAGCCATTTTGCAATCTTATGGTGAGGACATTCCAGAGTAAATCTTTGAATCTTTCCCAAGCTTCGCAGAGGGATTCTGAATCTTGTTGCACAAAGGATGTGATATCATTCTTCAACTTTGCAGTTCTTGCTGGTGGAAAGTACTTTGCAAGGAATTTTGTGGCTAGAGTATTCCAAGTTGTGATAGAACCTGCTGGTAATGAATGTAGCCAAGCCTTAGCTCTGTATTTCAAAGAATATGGAAAAACACGTAATCTCATAGCTTATTCAGCTGCTCGGTTGTAGTTGAAAGTACCGCAAACTTTCAGGAAGTTGCTAATATGGGCATTAGGATCTTCAGTTGCATCCCCCCGAACTGAACTGATTGCTGAATCATCTGAATGCATGTTTTTATGTCACATACACTTGCTGGTAAGTGAGGAAGTACAGTACATGAAATGAGGCCATCAACCACAAGAATGGTTTTGTCTCGAATAGGAATTGGTGGTGCAACCTCCAAAGGTTCAGGTTCCATATTGATCAGTGCTTTTTGGCCTTCTCGTCTTTCACTTCTCAACTGTCTGATGTTTTTTTCAATCTCTGGGCCAAGCGATCGGATTTCAAAGCTTCTGGTTCGTCTCATGTAGTTTCTGAGAACTTGAAACACAAGAAAACAAAAATAATAAGAAAAAGAAAATTAGACACAAGTAAAGGTATCTAACCTCAAAACTAAGAGTGAAAGATAAATAAGTCCCCGGCAACGGCGCCAAAAACTTGACCGGCGTAATCACACACGTATAACGCAAACGCACATATCGTTCAAGTAGTATAAAAAGTATCGATCCCACGATGACTTAAAATATTTTGTTATCAATTTATGAAGTCAATTTTTATGAGTATCTAATGGATTGATTGTTTATTTGTATTTTGATTGTAAATTTAAAACAAGTAAATAAAATTGCTTGAAAGTAGTTTTTAAGAAAATTCAATTTTAAAACTATCCAGGGTTGTGAATCCTTCGAATATCATTTTTAAAGATGAAGTGGTTATCTTACGATTGTGTAATATATTTGTTTATTAACCTGGAATACGAAATTATGTAAAAGTTTCTTCCGATGGTCAAATACAAATACCCAGTATAACCCAATTAATAATATTCCTATGTCAACCAAGTTATCTGAATTCATTAAGATTAAGTTCCAATTATGGCCACCCTCGCCCGACATATATATTCCTATCATGTAAGGAAATTTATTAAAGGGTTATCTATCCTCAAGGAAGATCGTGGGCTATTGAGTCTAAGGTCTTTAACCTAAAATCTCTTTTCCAAGTTCATTTTAAGTTTACCAGTTCAATTTTATTAATGGCCAGTTAATAAAAAGTATTAGGATTAAGGCTCAATAAATAAACATTTATATTACTAAAACTGTAATTTAACCCCTTATAAACCGGTGATATTGAATTTCATCACAACCCCAGATAACTGGCTTAGTTACGACACATATTTACGGGTAGTAAAAAATTAAATAAAAGAAAAGACATAAAGTAAATGCTGGAAATTAAATTATTGGAAAGTAAATTACTGGAAAGTAAATGCTGGAAATTAAATTATTGGAAAATAAATTACTGGAAAGTAAATACTGAAAGTAAATAAAGTAAAAGTACAATAAAGAAAATGCTGAGGTAAAATGATCCACTTTTATTACTACTATTTTAGATATCTCCCTTAATATAATATATTAACTTTGCGTGATAATTACCAACCAGCCATATAGGCGGTATCCTGATTAAGTCAAATTAATAATTAATTACCAATCGACCAACCAGGCGGTATCCATGCTTAGTCAGGTTAAAACCAATTTATAATTAATTACCAACCGACCAATATGGCGATATCCTCCTTAAGTCAGATTTCAAATAGTTATTATATTATAATTAAGGGAGATTAATCTAAATAGCAATAATAAAAGCTTTACCTTTTACCCCAATAAGGGGGAGTTACCTCCTCATTGCTTGAAAAATAAAAACTGAAAAAGGAAAGAAAGGAAAGTACTGTGCGTAAAAGTAAATTGCGGAAAGTAGAAACTGAAAAGTAAAGAAAAGAAAGTGCGAAAGTGGAAATTAATTACTGAAAGCTGCAAATAAACAAACAAGCTACAATCTTCTTAGTTATTCATAAGGAATTGTAAAGAAGAAAGTATGAATTTACAAATGAAATGACTTGATATTTATAGGTAAAATTTTGCCTCCACCAAATCCATTATTAATTGCTCCACTAATTGCTCCACCACATCCTCCACTAATTGCTATCATGTTTGGTGGAAGTTTGACTATTTTTATTATTTATTTATTTATTTATTTATTTATTTTTCTTTGAAAATGACTTTAATAATTACGCATAACACACTTACGGATGTTTCATCAATTTTAGTCATGAAATATTCAGAATTCAAAATTACTTTGTTCTTCAAAGTTTTAGATCTTTGAGTCTTCATTAATCTGGAACTTGAATCAGCTCAATCCGATATCGGAGTAAAAAGTTATACCTAAAATACTACAATTGCACAAAATTAGAATTTCCGAAACTGTACTTCGTTAGAACGCCCTTTCAAGTTTCCAATCTCCAAAATTAATATGTCAAGTCCAACATTTGCCCTTATTTGACCCATATTTCATTCTAAATGATTCCATTGAGTCCCAATATTATTTTATCTGTAAAATAAACTAAAACACATCAAAACGTTCATCAAACCCGAGAAACTAAACAAAATATTAAGTAAAAGGGGCGGTAAATATTGATATATTTTCCGCTCATCACATACCTGTTAGTAAACGAGCCTCAAAGCTATAATGAAGCAATTTCCTCTTTAGATGCACCTTTGTGGAAAGAGACTATCAATAGTGAGATTGATTCCATCATTCAAAACAATACTTGAGAGTTGGTTGATCTTCCTCCAAGTTGTAAGTCGTTGGGCTACAAATGGATTTTCAAATTGAAGATGAAGCCGGATGGATCAATAGATAAGTAAAAGACAAGACTTGTAATAAAATGTTATAGAAAAAAAGAAGTTCTTGATTACTTTGATACCTATTCACCAGTGACTCGTATCACGTCAATAAGAATGCTTATAGCCATAGCCACTATATTTGGTCTTGAAATACATCAAATGGATATGAAGACGACATTCTTAAATGATGAATTAGATGAAGAGATTTACATGGAATAACCATAAGATTTTAATGTTCATGGACAAGAACATATGGTATGCAAACTTGTAAAATCCTTATACAGATTAAAATAAGCACATAAACAATGGCATGAGAAATTTGACAAAGAGATGTTGTCAAGTGGGTTCAAAATCAATGAGTGTGATAAGTGTATATACATTAAATCAACTAAAAAATGATACGTCATTGTGTGTCTCTACGTAGACGATATGTTGATCATTGGTAGTAATAATGATATGATTCAGTCTACCAAGAAAATATTGACTAGCAAATTTTATATGAAAGATTTAGGAGTAGCTGATATGAACTTAGGAATTAAGATTTCCAAAATATCAGAGGGGTACATATTATCTCAGGCTCAATATGTTGAGAAGATACTTGAGAAATATAATAAAGGAGATCTAAATGTGGCTAGAACTCTTGTGGACCCAACTCTTCATTTATCAAAGAATATTGGCTCAAGCGTATCGCAATTGGAGTACTCGAGAATCATCAGTAGTTTGATGTATCTTACAAATTGCACACGTCCATATATCACTCAAGCTGTAAGCAGGCTTAGCAGATATACGAGTAATCCAAGACATAATCACTGGAAAGTCGTAGTAAGAGTTTTGAGGTATCTGAGAGAAACTTCAAAATATGGCCTGCATTATACGAGATATCCTGTTGTTCTAGAAAGATTCAACGATGCTAACTGGATATCTTATACAGTGGATTCCAAATCCACAAGTGGATTTGTTTTCACACTTGGTGGCGTAGCTGTATCATGGAAATCCTCGAGACAAACGTGTATTGTCCGGTCTACTATGGAATTTGAGTTCATATCGTTAGAAAAAGTAGCGGAAGATGCAGAATGTCTTCGAAACTTCTTAGAGGATATTCCTAATTTTCCAAAGCCAATGTCATCTATAAGAATACATTGTGATAGTCAATCGACTATTGGGAAAGCCCAAAATACAATGTATAATGGTAAGTCTCGACACATACGTCGAAGACACAATACCATAAGGCAACTACTATCAAGAGGCATAATTTCAAAATATTATGTCAAGTCGAAGGAAAACCTAGCGGATCCATTTACTAAAGGTTTACCAAGAGCGTAATCTGAGAAGTCATCGAAGGGAATGAGCTTGAAGCATATACTAGTTGACTGGAGATTCCAAGATCTAGGTTCAAAAAGGAAAATTGAAACTTTGTGCAATTCAAAGCAAACACTGTAGAGTTTTATACTTTTTCCCATTCCTGTAATGACGCAGAGTGTTGTCTGTCAAAATTAGGATAAACTAAGGATTTTAATGATCACTATATTATGAGAATATTTCTAATGGGGTAAAGACTGATTACCTCTTTATAGTAGACCACCTATTTCAAGTAAGAAGTGAAGACGCTTCCATCAAAATTTTTAAAGGCTTAATTCTCTAAAGTACTTGATGAAGCCAAGACCTATGTTATTGGCCGAATTGAACACAACTGTAAAACGGGAAATGGTTGAAGTAAAGCTGTGTGTTCGTAATTGTCTTGGTTTACATCAACAACGGAACTATTCAAGACTATGGGTTACTGGTTCGCCAATTAAATCCAATTGTCATCCACTTGGAAAAGTTTAAGGCGAAAGCTACCTATTTCGATACAATTTTATTTCACGGAAACTCTCTTAAGTGTCTGCATTAATATTTAGAGATTTGTGGGGGATTATAGTAAATTCTCTTAATATATATATGTAATTGTGAGAGAGACATGTCCCTTAAGAAGTGTCTTATGGGAAAGACACAAGTTGAATGGACATGTCCTCAAATTTGGAAGAATACAACTCTAGAAATTAAAAGGCATAAAGAATGGGTATAACCCTTAGGATTGTTACACCCTAAATCATAGGGTGCCCACAAAGGCACCATTCCATGCCTATATAAACGAGGGTCTTGTGTTCATATTGGATATCTAGAAATTCCAACATTCAATCATAGTTAGAGAGTGATTTTTTTTTAAGAGAGAGTTTCAACAATTTGTCATTGTTCAAGTTCTTGGGAAAATGAGTGCTCTTTTATAAGAAGAAATCAAGTAATCATGGGAGAACATTAGTCACAAGACATCGGTAGAGCACCGAGGCGGGATTAATAAGTTCTTAAGGATAGAGACAACTCGACTTGATTCTAAATCATCATTTTCATCAACAAGTTTTAGGTTTTTCTAGGTGCTATATTTATGGTATTTTGTTTGCATGATTGTGAAAGATTGATTGTATAATGCATGTTAAACTTGTTAAAACTCACATATACGACAATATAAAGAACTCAAAATAAGAATTTACATATGTCGTGCTCTCTTAAGGTCCCAAATATTACAAAATAAAATCAGTACAATTGAAACATATTAGGACCGAAAGGGAAAATCTAAATTAGAAAAAAAAAATGCTATATTTTTTTGGGTACCTATTAAATAATTTCCTTTTCTCAAATTTCAATTACTAGATCAATTGATCTAATTTTATTTCACAAACTTTCCCAACAACCAAACGGATCAAAACTTGAACTCTAATTATCAAACTAAAGGAAAATCAACAAAAGAGAAACAAATATAGAGAAAATTACTTTATTTAGTTGAAATCAAGCTTCTTTCACACAAAGGTATCTACTTGCTCATTTTTTTTCTTCAAAATCAAGAGTAAAAATTAAAACTTTATGAGAAAAGTAAGAAACTCGCTAGGAAGATAAATAAAATGGACACAATAAAGATGGAGAAGAAGATGAAGATAAAAATAATTATATCATATTCAAGTTGCCTATTGAATAAATTTTTTAATGTATTTAATAACCAATTTTAATCACAACCGTTGGATATAAATAGAATGGTTATAGATATTCCCAGTACCAATACCCCACTTGTACTATAGGCGTGCCCTTTTTTAATGAACAAGTGGCTTCGTTGATGTAAAGTCTGAAAGTGAAAGTCTTGTAAATAAATATGTAGTGTCGACATTTATAAAGTCTTTTGGTCCTCATCTAATTATGGGCCCTTCGAAGAAAATAGAGAATAGAGATGCTTTGAATATTTGGTGTGTTATTAACCACACATATTATAAATTATAAATATAGCTAATCCGTACGAGATTCAACTTTTGTTTTTCTCGAAGGTCAATAATCCAACTTAGCTGTATATTTTACTAAGACGTAAGCAAGATGCATTTCTATAATTAATCTTTCGGTTTGTCAATGACTTGTGTGCATGTTCTTAATTAAAAAATTATTTGTTTGATTGCCCGTTTTTCCATCCAAATATCTTGTAACGACTAAGATGAATGAAAGAACTCAAAATATAAGCATGTGTTTAACTCAATTGAAAAATTATATAATTGGGAATTTAGGATTGTCTTGATGTTTATATTTTGAGTTCATTCATTTATCTCAGTCGATATAAGATATTTTTTCTACAGTTGTATGGATGGTATATAGTAACTCTGATGTACTCTATAGAATTTCACGCGAGGAAGAGACTGGTAATTACTGAAATTGGATGTAGCTCTCACATTGAAAGTAAATCATTCTAAAAATGTCTTATTATTTAGGAAAAATGGCACTAATCCTATAAGTTGATATAAAAACATTTGAATCATGTAATTTGATACCACCTTTGGTCCATGTTGTTTGTAAAAAATAGTTAGTTTTAACAAGTCTATTAATATTAACCTAAATAAATACAATACTAGCATAAGAAAAATGAATTATGATCCTTTTTGAAATAACTTAAAGTTTTGACCTTATTCACCTATCAGGGGAATATGTGTAACCTGCAGATTTAGAAAAATCTACTATATCTTAGATACGTATAAATTGGAGTTTCTACGGCTAGAATTCAAGCACCCTTAAGTCTAAGCAGTCAATAATAATTAGGGATGACAAAAATCCATGCGGGGATGGGGGCTCGAGTTATAGTTTTTAAAAACGGGCCGGGTGCGGGTATAATTTTTAATACATGTTAGGTATAGGGATTGGAATGGGTATAAGACTCTCTAACCCATACCCGCTCAATAAACCCGTTTGACTTTGACTTTTAAATTATTAATTTTTTGGTCAAAAAAATTAATTACTTATTAAATAAAAAATAGAAAAAACATAATTTATTTGTTCAATTTAATATAATATTTTTCTCTTTATTTTGAAGATGAGATTTCTATCAATATTAATTAATTCATTTCATTTTGTTTTAAATATGAGATTTCTACCGCAATAGTATTTATTTAGTAATTTATATATATTTTTTCTTTATTTAAGTACTAATGTAAATTTAAACCTATAGTTGTTAATTTAATATTTTTATTTTATCTATTCGTTCCAATAATTTTTTAATTGATATTTTTTTAAAAGGCATAAAGATGAAAAAAAAAAATTAATAAATAAATTAGGATAGGGGATGGGGACTGATATATCTTTTTCTATATGGGAAATCCTCTACTCGTACCCGTACGAGTGACGGACCGGGATCGGGGATATTATATATCACGTGGGTACGGGTGTGGGTATTGACATCCCCGTCTTATACCCGGCTCGTTGCCATCCCTAATAATAATAAATAATCAAACACAAAATAAATTGTGAAAGCAAACAAATATGAAATAGATTCGTTTACGAAGTGAAAAACTCTTTGCAGAGAAAAACCACTCCGGGTATTGGTTACCACCCAAATTCACTATATGAGAAAACTTACAGAGATAGTGAAAAGACCTTAAGTAACAACTTTGCTGACTCTATTTCCACAACTATAATAACCTGAAGAAATCCTCGAGCCTACACTAAGCAGCTTTCTCCAGAACCTCTGAAGTCTCAGTGAATCAATTTTGCGAACTCACAACACCGAAACTCCTATAACTAAACTCCACCTTAGAACTCTGAAGATTTAGGGTATTGGCTTGGTTTGTGTTTGTAGGTTGATGATGGTGAAACACAAAAGATCACTCAAAGATCAAGACATAAGATAGAGTTTTCAAAGATGAGTGCTCTTAAAAATATGGACACTAAAAAGAATATTAGGTTTTGATAATATGTTTCTAACACTAGTGAAGAGACTAAAGTTTGTTTTTTATAGGTAGGGTTTCCCAAGCCATAAAGAACCTTTAAAATGCTTCCAAAATAACCAAAACATATTGAGGCATTCAAATGCAACTTGAACGCGTGGCGAACGCGCATCGTTCCGCAAACCACGTTCGAACGTGATAACGAGTGTCACTCGAACGTGAAGCCACTGGAAGGTTTCATTCGAACTCTGAGACAAATTCAACTCGAACGTTAAGATACTGGAAGGTTTCATTCAAACCCTGTGACGAATGCGAGCTGTTCGAATGCTATGATGAACGCATAAATGACCTGAGCTTTGATATCTTTATCCAATCTCTTTCAAATACCGACCAATCATCACCAATTCTTCAAGACCCATTACAACGCATTGGATATATTTTGCTACGAAATTTACCAACCAAAATTAAACCTAACAAACTACCTCTTTGACACTCCATGATAAAATCACCTAATATAATGACTAAGCAATTTAAAAACAAAAAAAAAGTCAGTATCCACCATCAAGCACAAACTTATTACATTTCGACTCAATCTAGTCCTAAGTCTTGAAAGTGATGGAGATGTCAACTTACTCATCTGAAACCATCACTAACAGAATAACCATGAAAAGTAAGAGAAACAACAAGAATATAAATACACAGAATAAATTTCAATTTAATAATCAAATCAAGTCAAATTTAAATAAATTATAATTTTATAATCAAATCAAGTCAAATATCAAATTAGTTCAATATAACATAACTTTGACTAGTTGAAATATACACATCTCCCTTTTTATTACGAAGGATAAAAGGTAAATAAAATAAAAGAGAAACAAGATCACGACCTTGAGTCATCATAATTGAATGCCGAGACACTAGCGGAATCTTCGGCACTAGCATCAGTATCCTCATAACAAACACAATCATAAATCCAATCCATACGCGTCGTCAATTGATGAATCCCAATGTGAGCCTTGTGTAGCCCAATGTGAACCTCGTTGAGTTCATTAAACATAAGCTGAAGTCGAGATATCATAAATGTATGGTTCTTTAGCAACCACTAATAAAGGCCAGACAGAGTAACAGAGGAGGAGGGAGCAGTAGTAGAGGAGGAGGCAGAGACCAAAGAAGGTTGAGTAGAGAAAGTCGAAACAAATGGAGGGTATGTCGAAAGAGGTTAATCAAGCTCTCGATTGTAGGGAGCAACATGAGAAGATCCGGCTGTCAAAGTCTGCTTCTCGATCGATTTCATGAACGAGAGAGAAGTATCATGAACGAAATCTAGAACCAACACAAAAATGATCGGTGAATCAGACAGCCATAAGGAAGTGAATGCACGAAGTTCACCTTGGTCTGAGTGTGAATCATCTCGTGAATATTGAGGTCACCGAGATAAATAGATAGACCTTGTTC
This sequence comes from Zanthoxylum bungeanum, assembly GCA_019454045.1. Taxonomy (NCBI): domain Eukaryota; kingdom Viridiplantae; phylum Streptophyta; class Magnoliopsida; order Sapindales; family Rutaceae; genus Zanthoxylum; species Zanthoxylum bungeanum. Next base: position 63,532 of record SKCR01029751.1, read on the forward strand.
GATGCCGTAAAGAAAGGTGAGACACGAGAGAGGTTGGGTGTTAACATGGGATTTGGGAAGCAGGTTCTGGCAGAAAATCCGATTCAAAAGTCGATATTTGGACAAAATGGTAGCAACAGTCACAAAACCACTAGTGTAAGGGTGATGAAGGCCAGTAGCGACATCAAGAATCATCAGAGAGACCGTGACTATATGGCTAGGGTTACTCAGGATGGTCAACTAGGGGAATAGAAAAGATCCAATAAAAGACCTCAGGATAGATCTCCAAAAGATGGCCGTGAACAAAAATAGTGAAGGGTATGGGGTTAGTGACCTCTATTTTTTAGTAGAGCGGGGACACCGCTATCACGTAATTCGGCCTCATTGCAATTGCATTCAAGAAAGGGCTTACATTTGGAGAAGTGATTAACATAGAGGTGAAGAGCTTCGACACTGTGGAACTTTTCGTGGAGAATGAAGTCACACAAATGCTTTTTCGAGTTGGCGGTTTTATGGGGCATCAAAAAACTCAAAGAGAGCGAATAAGAGTAAGAAATAAAGAGACAAGACTAGGTATGGATGATCCTATGGTAATGAACAATCCTATTTGGAAATAAGATGAATGAGAGGAATGTATAAGAACACAAAAGCAGAGAAAATATTATGGGTTTGTATTGGGCATTCAAATGTCGAATCGTATCATTTGAACGTATAACGTTCGAATGGTTCATCAGGCATTCGAAAGTCTGTCAAACCAAAATGTCCAAAAACACCTACGGACGATCTAACCACAAACTTGGCACTAAACCTATATACAAAGAAGGTATGCATAGTATAAAATACACAACAAAATCACACACGTAGAATAAATCTGAAAATCTAAAATCTATAACTTTAATGGAGAAAATAACCAATAAGGTTGAGAAGAAAAGTACATTGATTCTAATAAGATACCAAATGAGAGGACTGGGAGTCACAAATCGGACAAAAGAGGAGTAATCTAATGTGAGTAGGAATGAGAAGTGAAGTGGAGGTGTGTGCTGAGAGAGAGAGGTAGAGAGAGTTTGAATGCTGAAAAGAGGGCAAAATATTTAAATACGCAGGTAGCGTTTTAATGCCCTCAAAAACGTGTCGCGCACACTTGCCTACTGGTCGTGTTCATTTGAACGGTAACACGAACGTACTACAAACGGGTAGACTCTGGAAAGAATCGTTCGAATAGGAAACACATGACATATGCACGTCGATTAGAAAAAAACACGCAGACACTACTCAAGCAATGTACAAGACCCAATGATGCCCAGACTTGATATGATGGTTTGATAAGACACCCACCCACAAAAAAAATCAGAGCAACGATGAGCATAATGTATGTAGCAACGTGTACCAGGTGCTTGAGTGCAAGAAATATACGTGATATGAAACTTAAGATCTTATTCTATGGACTAAACTTATTAAAAGAAGTCTGAACTCAAGAATTTACAGAGCAATCAGAGAGGTATTCAAACTCAACACTATTAGGACATGAATATAAGTAACATTGCTTGCATGCTATCATTGTCTCCCCCTATATATGAGCTCATGAATAAAACTCTTTCGAGTGAAGAGTTTTTGCTCTTATCTTTTAATATTGGCACATTAGCTCTTTTGAGTACTGTAATTAAAATACTTTAGGCTCATTTAAAATTTTTCTTTACTTGAAGGGTATAACATAATATCATCTAATCAAATGTCATACCTAACTGATCCTCTAGTAAGGAGAGTGCAAGACTTCTAATTCAAGACACCATACATGCGATCAAATCTCAAACGAGAAATAAAACTATGTGTGAGAAATGTCAATCACAATAGACACGAGGAACCAACATCATCCCCATACACGCTCTAACGCAAATGATGGAGACACATGTACAAACACCCATCAAGCATACCAGGATCACATGAGCGAATCACATAGGAGTTATATCCTAGTTAATTACCTTTTTTATCACGGAAATAACCAAAAAAACTGACTCACACATGGAAAATTATGAATTTATTGGTACGTGGAATTGTATCCGGAGTTCAGACCATACTACCATCCATTCAAAATTGGCTATGAAATTTATATCTGGGTTTCCATCCTATATACCAAACAAACTCATAAGGATGACAGACTCAAATGACAACATACAAAGACAAGCACGAGAAATAAACAAGAAATAGTAAAATACAAAGGACTTGAAAAGAAAACAAAAAAAAACATGTGCCCTCACACACACACGGAATGCAATAAATCAATGAGAGTTGCACATGCCAATGGCTTACTAGAGGAATTCAAACCGGAGATTGTCAAGAGGTTTGGTGAGAAGATCAGCTAGTTGGCTCTCAGTAGGAGCATACTCAATGAGAATGACTTTGGATTCAATCTGATCTCGAATGAAATGGTGACGGATGTCAATATGTTTGGTCTAAGAGCGTTGAACATAGTTTTTTGATATGCTAATAACACTATAATTATCACAAAACATAGTCATGGTGTCTTGAGTAAGCCCATAATCACTCAACATTTGCTTCATCCAAAACAGTTGAGTGCAATAGCTACAAACAATCATGTATTTTGCTTAGCCATGGACAAAGATATGGCATTCTGATCTCATCTATGCTACAAGGTTGGTGTCGATATAAAAACACCTCAAGTGCTGCTTTTTCTATCATCTGCACAACCAGCCTAATCAGCATCAGAATATCCAGTAAGGACTGTACTGGAGCTCTTAGAGTACATCAGTCTATACTCTATTGTTCCATGAATGTATCCAGTGATACGTTTGACATCACTCAAGTTGGATTTCTTGGGATCCGCTTGAAATCTTGCACAGACACTTACACTGAAGGCAATATCAGGTCTACTTACTATTAAGTATAACAAGCTATCAATCACACTCATGTACAAAGTGTGGTCTACACTGGTTCCTGTAGGGCCGCTAATGAGCTTTAAACTAGTACTCATGTGAGTTCTAGTATATTTCTTATTATCTAATCCAAATTTCTAGACAAGATTCTTAACATACTTGGATTGGGAGACAAATGTCTCATTGCCAAGTTGTTTAACTTGTAACCTAAGAAATAAATTAAATTCTCCTACCATATTCATCTCAATCTCATGTCATTGCATCAGTAAAATCATGGACAAGTGAGTCAATAGGAGAACCAAAGATAACGTCATCAATGTACACCTAAGCAATAATGATGACACCATCTCTAAAGTAGCAATAGTCAAGTAAATAGATAGTGAGTTTATCATACCAAGCTCTAAGAGATTGTTTAAGATCGTACATGGATTTCTTCAATATATAGACATGGTCAGGATTATCAATATCCATAAAGCCTTTGGGTTGTTCTACATAGACTTCCTCTTGAAGAATTTCTATTCAAGAAAGCACTATTGACATCCATTTCAACTAACAAGCTATAACTAACAAAATAAGAATAGATTCTAACCTAGCAACTGGAACAAATGTCTAATCAAAATTTATCCCTTATACTTGAGTATACCCTTGGGTAACTAACCTAGCCTTATTTCTAGTGATGGTACCATATACATCCGACTTATTCTTGAAAATTCAATTGGTTCTAATGATGTTGGTGTTTTTAGGTTTAGGTATTAGATACCATACATCATTTCGGGTGAACTGATTTAATTCTTTATGCATGGCGTTCACCTAACACTCATATAAAATAGCCTATTCAACTTTCTTTGGTTTAGTCTAAGATATGCAATAAGAGGAAAATAGTTAATTAACTAGTATTCAATGTAATCTCAATCCTTCTTTAACAGCACCAATAATGTTATCTTTTAGGTGATTCAACTTAACACGGGATGAAGGAACAAGCTCTTGAGGCTTATCATTCTTAGGGGAGGATGAAACAACAAGGTCCTCAGTTTTACTAGGTTTATTGGATTTTCCTACCTTGCTAGACTAATCGTCACACTCAACTATGAGGGCTTGGTCAATTGCTTGAGTCATCCACTATCATATCAATTGTCTCCATAACTGTAAGGGTAATTTTATTATAAAACATATAGGCTCTACTATTATGAGAGTATCCTAGAAAGATGCCTTCATCGCTTTTGGCATCAAAATTTTCTAGGTTCTCCCTAACTCATAGAATATAGCAAGTGCTACCAAAGACCCTAAAAGTACTTGACTGCAGGTTTCTTACCCTTCCACAGTTCATATGGAGTTTGCTCAGTTCTGAGTCTTATAAAGATCCTATTCGAGATGTGAAAAGTTGCGCATACAACTTCTTCCCAAAAATACAAGGCAAGTCTCTTACCGTGTATCATGACACAAACTATTTCTTGAATGACCCCATTCTTCCTCTCGACCACTCCATTCTGCTGAGGAGTGATGGGAGCAAAACACTCTTAATTTATCCTTTTTTGGTACAGATGGACTATAGACTAGAGTTTTAAAACTCACGTCCATGGTCAGTCCTTATCATAGCAATGGTTAAGCCATTCTCAGTTATAAGTCTTTTGCACAACACTTGAATGATTTCAGCAACTTCGGTCTTTTTCCTAAGCAGATCTACCCAAGTGTAACTAGAAAAGTCATCAACAACCATTAAAATGTACTTTTTGCGCCATAAGCTTTTAGCCCTGGATGGTCCCATAAAATCCATATCTATGAGTTATATTGGTCTTTTGGTAAGAATGTGAGTGGTACAATTATGTTTGGCTATAGTTTGTTTGCCTAGCTGACAGGGTCCATAAACAAAGATGTCTAATATACATAAACATGAGAGACCTGCAATGAGATTCTTTATGGACACCATCAATAAGTCATGATAGTTTATGTGTCTTAACCTTTGATGCTAAAGGTCTATCTCATCTATCCTAGCAGGATTACAAGTAATGGCCTGACCGACTAAAATTCCATAGCAATTGTTGCTCATCCTAAGACCTACCACTACACAGTCACATTGAAAATCATATACATAATATATCTTCTTCTCAAAGCAAACTTCTAAGCTAGTATTAAAGAAGTGACTGACATTCAGAAGATTGACGGTTAACCCTTCAACATACAACACGTCATCAAGAATGGGTAGCTTTGGCAAGGTAATTCTAAATTTTCCCATGATATGTGTTTTTCCCTTATCGCTAAAGGTGACATTGCCAGCCATATTCTTTTCGAGGGAAGTAAACATATTTGTATCTTCATACATGTTTCTTGAGAAACCACTATCAAAGTACCACATCTGATTGTCCCTAGTTTTGAGAGCTATATGTGCCACATAACACTCTTCTCTCTTAACCTAAGATTTCCTAGGATTTTTATTTGACCCAGAATCTCTAGTCAGTTAGCTAATTTCTCACTGATGAGTTTGGTCTGATAGGTTAAGATCGAAACCTACTAAGCTAACTTGCTAAACTCATCTTTAAGGGAGATGTTCCCAAACCTGTTGTTGTTCTTTCTGAGCTTGAAACACTTAGGTTGAGTGTGTCCTAATTTTCCACAGTAGTGACATGTTGGAACAAACCTATGATGAGAATTAGGAATTTCAGAGAATGTATTGGGAGGATTAGCCTTGAGAGGAGGCCGCTTCTTGAGATCTTTTGGAGGAACATCCTTATTTAGTTTATCATTAGTGTTTTTTATAGGGACAAATACAGTTTTAGAGGTGGATGCACCATTTTCATTAGACTTCATAAAATCTAAGCCTATCTTATCATCAAATGACACACCTAAACCTAGCATATGGATAAGCTTTTAGAGCCATAAGAAAATGCAAACAACTATGAGCGGATCAATTCGACTTCCCTTTCTATGATCCTAATTTTTATTTCTAAGCCTTTGTTTCTCTCCTTAAGGTATACAACAACAATCAGGATTTTCTCAAGCTTGGCTTGAGCCTCATTTTTCTTCAGTTTTCTCCATTTAAGTTGTTTAGTGACTTCAATATTTATCTTTTGAATTTCAAACTATCATTATATAGCTCGGTGTAGGCTATCTGTAGATCATCATCATCCTCAGAGTCAATCCGCTCAAAGCACTCTGATTTGACCTTAGACTCATTGGCCATATTAGACTCCTCAAGAGTGTTCACTTCACTCGTGAAGGCCATATGAGTGAATTTTTTTTCTGACCAGAGTCATCAGAATCTTCCTCATCTTCTTCTTCATCGTCAGACAGAGAAACGGTCATCTAATGACTGTGGGTTTCTTTCCCCTAGACTTTATGTATGTAGAAAATTTAAATATAATATGTCCAATACCCTAACACTCATGCCATCTAATGATTGGGGTTTATTTTCTATTTCATCTCTAAGCTCTTTTCAATCAGTCATAAGATGAGTGTTATTCTCCTTAGGTTTCACAATCTTTCTCCTATTAGAGTCACGAACACCTTTATTGTGGTTCAAAAATTTACTAAAACTTTTCATAAACATAGTAATATCTGCCTCTGAAAGCGAATCCTTATCATCATCAAATGAATCATGGATTTTCACTTTCACAGTTTTCATTGCTATGTTTTATTCTAAACTCAGGAAGTTCGCTCTCATAAACCCGGAGGTTACCTACTAGGTCTTATAATTTCAGGTGATCTAAATCCCTAATATCCTCTATAATAGTGATCTTAAGCAAGAATATCTCAGGTAGGGACCCAAGGATTTTCCTAACAATCTTATTCACGTGAATGGTCTCACCTAGGATGAAGCTGGAATTAACAATTTCGTTAATCTCAGTGTAGAACTCGTTGAAGGTTTCATCCTCCTTTATACGACTAACTTCAAATCTTGTGGCAAGCTCTTGAAGTTTAGAGTTCTTAACGGACAATGTGCCCTCATGAACAGTCTCAAGGATATCCCATGCATCCTTGGTAATCTCACACAAGAAGACACTCTTATATTTTGTGGAGCATACAACATTGTGTATGACATTAATAGCTTTATTATTCCTATTGCTTTCTTCAAACTCCTCTTTAGACCAGGTAAGTTTGTCATTGGGAGTAGAAACCCCGTTTAGGGAAAACATGGGTTCTTTCCACCCATACTGAAAAGACATCCATACCATCTCATCCGAAAATTTGAAGAACATTTTCATTCGAATCTTCCAATGAGGGTAATTTGTCCCATCGAAGAATGGGGGACAATTCAAATGTTGGCTTCTATCAATAGTCGAGAATCATGGTTAGGCTCTGATACTAATTAAAATAACGTAAATTTCTGACCATATACCCCTATGGGGGGATATGTGTAACATGCAGAATTATAAAATTCTACTCTATCTAAGACACGTCTAAGTTATATAATATATGGTTAGAATTCAAGCACCTTTAAATTTAAGCAGTCAATAGCAGTAAATAATCAAACACAAAATAAATTATGAAAGTAAATAGATATGAAGCAAATTTGTTTTCGAAGTGGAAAACGTTTTACATCGAAAAACAACTTTAGGTGTTGGTTACCACTCAAATCCACTATATGAGAAAACTTACAGAGATGGTGAAAAACCTTAAGCAATAACTTTGCTGACTCTATTCCCACAATTGTAATAACCTAGAAAACTCCTCGAGCCTGCACCAATCTACTTTCTTCAGAGCCTCTGAAGTCTTAGTGAATCAATTCTGTGAACTCGTAATACCAAAACTTATATCACCAATCTCCACCTTATAACTCTGAAGGTTTAGAGTATTGGCATGGTTTGTGTCTGTAGGGTTGATGATGGTGAAACACAAAAAGATCACTCATAAAGAAGAAGACATAAGATAGATTATTCAATGATGAGTACTCTCAATAAGACATAAACTAGAAAGAATATTAAATTTTGATAATATGTTTCCAATACTGGTGAAGAGGCTAAAGTTTTATTTTATAGGTAAGGTTTCCCAAGCCCAAAAGAACCATCAAAACGTGTCCAAAATAACCAAAACACGCTGGGTCGTTTGAACGCAACTTGAACGTGTGGAAAATGAGCATTGTTTCGCAAGCCGCGTTCGAACCTGATAATGAACGTCACTTGAACGTGAAGCCAGTGGAAGGTTTCGATCGAATTCTGAGATAAACACAATTCAAACGTAAAGAGCTGGAAGGTTTCATTCGAACCCTGTGATGAATGAGACAAGAAAGTGAGGCGTTTGAACAATGTGATGAATACACCTCAGACGTGAGTTCTGATATCTTCATCCAATCTCTTTCAAATGTCATCCAATCATCACCAAATCTGCAAGACCATTACAACTCAATTGGACATATTTTGTCACAGAATTTGCCAACCAAATAACAATTTTTTTCTTTCTCACTGTCTCTCCTAATGCTATTATCTAATGACACATGATATTCAACTCAATCTTAACTATCTTTTTTTATATATCACATGTCATTAAATGATAGAATTAGGAGAGAGAAGAATAGACAATGAGAGAAAAAAGCAAGGAGGGGATCATTATTCATGAAAAATAGGAAAAAAAATATACATCTTATAATTTGTAAAAAAGTGATTTTATTATGGGCATCAAAAAAGTTAAAGAGTGAGTGGACCATACCTTTCAGAACACACAACAAGATGTTATTGAAGCCGACCGAAAGGATTTCAGAACTAGCCTTAGAAAGCTTTCATAACTATTTGTTGACTCTAGACTTCTCTCAAGGTGATAGTCTTATAGATGGTGATCACTTCAAAATATCTTACTGATTTTAGAATCGGCATAAGTGGAAGGTACTTGCAAAATGTCCTTTGATACTTAAATCAATAGTGGAAAATGAAACATTTAATAAATTTCTTTAGGTGGCTTCAGACAATAAATAGTTTTTTTTTTTTTTTGCGTGCTTCAAAGTTAATATTTCTGCATATTCAATAAAGTATTTTATTTATTTAAGTATCTATGGATTGAATGATCCAAGAATGTAATTTCTCTTTTTATAGTTGGCGTCTTGGTGATATTGCATGTTAATTAAAAGAATTGGTTGAAATGTTGCTCCTTAACGCATAGATGCTTTTCATTACAAGTGTCATTTAGGCTATTTGCATGTTAAGCAAATGGATTGATATTAGATTATATGCAAATTATGGAAATTAATATGGATTGGAGTGATTTCAGAGCTACTTAGTCTCTTTGATCCTTTATACTATCCATTAATGGAATGTTGACCAGAGTTGAGTAGGTTGCTGCTAATGTTAGGGGTGGCAAAACGAATCAACGAATCGAATTTGTATCGAATCCTAAACGAATCGAATTTGTATCGAATTATGATGGATTCGTATTCTTAAACGAATCGAATACGAATATTCGTTTAGTCATGATATTATTTAATATCATAATTTACCATAGTTGATTTATATTAATTTTTCATAAATATAGACATATAATTAATATATTTATTAAAAATATTTTACCAAATATCGAAAATATTATTTTTTTTCTATGGTAATTAGTCATAATTTCTCGAATCTTAATTGAAAAATAACAATAACTACTAAAAGAAAATAATAAAACGAATAAAAAACGAATAAACGAATTCATGAGTTTAAATTCGTATTTGATTCGTTTAATAAATGATTCGAATAGAATTGACCCATTTATTAAACGAATCCATTTTTTTCAAACCCGTATTTGCTTTAAAGCGAATCGAATCGAACGAATAAACGAATCATGACCCAAATTGCCACCCCTAGCTAATGCAGTAACAAAATATGAGTATTTTTCGTAAATAATTTTAACCACAACAATATTTTATCTTTATATTTGGGTTAAAATTATTTTAACTTAAATTATTTTATATAAATTTTGAGGCATTGATTGTTGTCTAATGGTGGACGAATCGGCATCATTAAATATTTGACTTTTAATATATACCATCTGATTGCATGAGATTAATGATTCATAATTGTGCCAAAGTTTTAAATAGAATATTTATAGAGGAGTGGACAAGGGCTTTTTGGAACAATATTAATTTTTAGTTTTTTTCTTCCTATCTAGACCCTCTAATTGTGAGAAAGAACAGCTCTACCCCGCATCATAGGAAAAAAAAATCACATTCTTCTTCTTCTTTTCAGGAATGAAGGATTAGGAAAATCATATTAAATACATTTTTCTCCGCACATTCGGGAAAGACATAAACATGTTAAGTTTTTATATGATTTTTGTCATATGAAAATATTATGCGAGTTTACTCGTACATGAGTTTGATACTAATATGATATAAAAATTTACAATCCTAACTCATACTATCAACATAATTCTTAGACTAATTATTTTCCGTTGATGTGAAATATTTTTTAATCCACAGACACTCTTACCTAAATTTAAAAAATATATAAAATATTAGAATAACAAACATTAAAATAGTTACACAAATTTTTTTTGCTTTTCTTTTTTGGAATAATATCTATATTAATTTTATGCTGTTTGAATTTTTCAGTTGATTATTTATCTCGTGAGTTGTCCGAATAGTCCGATTCAAATTCATTCACACCCTTTTACTATATTAAATATTTAAATATTCCTTTTATTGCTCACATCACTAGAATGACGTCATTCTTTTTTTTTAGTAAAAATAAATTTTTAAAGAAAACTTTCATACGTCCACTTGAAATTTAATTACGATATTGAAAAACAATCAATTTTTTTTTTTAAAAAAAAAAATATCATATGTGTATCCAAAGTTATTAAAAAGTGTCATTTACCACCCAAAATTTAATAACTTTTGCATAAGTTTTATTATCTATCCACTCAAAACTTAACTGATATTCGAAAAAAACATCCAACATTATGTGGAAAATATTCGTTTTAATAACTATGGGTGTAAACTAAGTTCGAACATCACCTAATTTTTTTTGTAGATAAATGATAATTTCCCTTTTTTAAAATTTTTATATAAAAACTACATAAATTAATTAAGTTGTTAATAACTTTTTCGATATTGGTAATACCTATGTTGTCTTCGTGTTAAAATATTTAAACATAAACACAACATATTTAATAAAAGGGTTTAAGATGATATGTTAACACAATTAATAAACGGGTCAATTTTATATTTAACATGATTACGAGATTAGTGATATGATTATCCAATTAACATGATTACATGATTAATAAACGAGTCTTAAATGATTACATGTTATCCTAAACATTATTCAAATCTTGCTTATACTTAATTATCTCTAAAAATGAAACAATTGTAAATTAAGGAGATAAGTGATAGCAAGCTTGTACACATATAATTTTTACATAGTTAGGCAACCTTGTTTGCATCCACGCCTCAAGCAACTCGCAAAAAGATTCACTATAATACTTGGCTTTCTAGATACCAATGAAAACCTCACAATTCTTTTTTATGCTAGAAGATAACCCAATTGGCTTATGGGTGCCAATCAAATCTTTTTATAATTCTTCTTTAAGGGCTCGAAGATGACCAAGAATCTATACTAAAAAAATGGAGAACAAAACACCAACTAACACAATATCTATATAATAAAGGAGAATGGTGTTGGAGGAAAGAGGGTGTATCCAACGGCTCTCTTTATGTGGCTTAATTGACGGCCCAGATCATTTCATTGGTAATTGGAGGAAAGATAATGAATTGATTGATGGAAAGTGTAAAAAAATTTCAAATTAAAAAATAGAAAGTTAAAATAAAATCATTTAATTAAAAAATAAAATCATTTAATTATGTAACACCGTGCCGTAGGCACGGGCAAATACTGTAACACCGTGTCGTAGGCACGGCCAAATACTGTAACACCGTGCCGTAGGCACGGGCATCATTTAATTAAAAAATAAAATCATTTAATTATGTAACATCGTGTCGTAGGCACGAGCAAATACTGTAACACCATGCCGTAGGCACGGGTCAAAAACTAGTATATATTATAAAGCACAATGGTGTGGGAGGAAAGAGAAGGCAACCAATGGTTAGGATTAAGAAAGATAATGTATACAAATGCTATCTTTATCTGGCTGAATTGGCGTCTAAGATCATTTCATTATAATCTAATGGCTGATAAAGAGTCATTCCATTATAGAATCTCTATAAAAATGAAAAATTAAAGAATAAAATCATTTATTAATGGAAAATGAAAACTACCAAATAAATTAAAGAATAAAATCATTTAATTAAAAAATAAAATCATTTCATTATAGAATATCTCTGAAAATTAACAAACAAATTAAATAACAGAATCTTAATCTCTTTATAAATTCTGTAACACCGTGCCGTAGGCACGGGTAATATCTAGTATATATATATATATATATATATATATCATAAATGAACATGTTAAGCAAATTAAAGGCTTTGATGTGCTTGATTATGAAATAAACAAGCGTGAACTCAAATCTTGATCAAAGAATGATATATGAATGATTTAAAAAGTATGATCAAGAGAAAAATGACCCAAAATGATTTAATTAAAGATGGGCTTAAAAACTAGTCGTTATACATTTTCAACGTATATCGGACGTCCTATGTCCTAAGACCGGACGTTCTTTTTTACTAGCCATTGCAGCATAATGATCAAATTTGTAATGTTTGGTCAACCAAACTTTGTACTTCAGTTAATCGAACTTTGTACTTCGATTAACATAGTACATGGTTTCTGTTGTGATTCACCGATCACTTTAGAAAGCGTTTTGAGGAAAAAACTGAATTGCTTCTATTATTACAAGAATAGATTACAAGTATTACAAAACTTGTATTACAAAACCTCACACTTTCTCTATATACAACACTCTCTTTGGGATGATTTTTAAGCTCCCTGGAAGCCTGAATTTATAGGCAAGGATTGGTTACTGTTCACCCTTGATTTATGCCACCAATTGCTACTTGATTCATGGTGATGGCAATCTTTCACCAAAAGTATTTTGGTTGTTTCTTCAATTTTCAAAGATCACCTAAAGTTGCATGGCAACTTCTTCATGGAGTCTTCAAGGGTGGCCTGCAGTTGGTAGCAAGACCTTTCAGTGGCAGCTGGATCTTGGAAACTACTGGATTCATTACAATTCTCCCCTTCCAGCTGCGTCTGAAACTATCGTCATCTGACAGCTATCTCGGCTATGTCTCTGCACAGCTCTAGCTTGTCCCGAGTAACCACATTTGTTAATATGTCAGTTGGATTCTCATCTGTAGGGATCTTCACTAGTCTCAACAGTTGTTGATCCATCACCTCGCGTATCCAGTGATAGCGAATATCAATGTGTTTCGTTCGGGAATGATACATTGAGTTTTTGCTCAAGTCCAGAGCACTCTGACTGTCACAATGTATCTTGTATTATGGCTGTTTGATCTCTAACTCTTGGAGAAAACATTTTAACCACGACTTTTCTTTTCATGCCTCAACTATAGCGATGTACTCAGCTTCTATTGTGGATAATACAATACATCTTTGCAATCTCGACTGCCATGACACAGCTCCCCCTGCAAAAGTGTAGTTGAATCCTGATGTAGATTTCCTACCATCAAGATCTCCTGCCATATCTGAATCTGTATAGTCTTCCAAGATTGGATCAGCTCCCCCGTAACAGAGACGAAACTTCGTTGTACCCTTGAGGTACCTGAGAATCCATTTGACTGCCGTTCAGTGTTGCTTTCCAGGGTTAGAGAGAAAAACGGCTCACTACACCCACTACGTGTGCAATATCTGGCCTGGTACATACCATTTCATACATTAGGCTTCCAACAGCTGAAGAATATGGTATTGCTGACATTTCCTCTATCACTTTCTTGGATGAGGGGCACGAACTCTTGCTCAGTTTGAAATGGTGTGAAAGCGGAACGCTGACTGGTTTGGCTTTCTGTATATCAAACCTTCTGATTATCCGTTCAATATACCTCTCATGTGAAAGCCATAACTTCTTGTTCTGTCTGTCACGAACAATCTCCATTCCCAAAATCTGTTGAGTTGGTCCTAAGTATTTCATGTCGAAAGACTTGGAGAGTTCTTTCTTCAGCTGGCTGATCTTCGCTGCTTCTTGTCCAACAATTAACATGTCATTTACATACAGTAGAAGAGCAACGAAATTTCCATCTGGAAACCTCTGGATGTATACATACTGATCTGCTGCAATTCTTTTGTAGCCTTGACCCACCATGAATGATTCAAACTTTTTGTACCACTACCTCGGTGCTTGCCTGAGCTCTTACAAGATCTTTTTCAGCTTGCAAACAAGGTTTTCTTTTCCTGAAACCTTGAATCCGTCTGGCTGCTCCATGTAGATTTCTTCATTCAGATCACCATGAAGAAATGATGTTTTGACATCCATCTGTTCAAGCTCCAAGTTCAATCTGGCTACCAATCCTAGGATGACTCGGATTGAAGCCATTTTTACCAATGGTGAAAATATCTCATCAAAGTCAATCCTTTTTTTTCTGTAGGAATCTTTTGAAAACTAGCTGAGCTTTGTGTTTCACCACTTTTCCGCTGCCATCATTCTTGATCTTGAATACCCATTTGTTCTTCAGTGTCTTCATTCCAAGTGGGAGCTTGACTATCTCATAAGTGTTGTTTTTCTGCAGAGATTTCATCTCATCATGCATTGCGTGCAACCATTTGTCTTTGTCTTTATGAGCTACCACTTCATTGAAGGTTTCTGACTCCCCATCGTCAGTAAGTAGAATGTATTCTGATCCTGAGTATCTGGCTGATGGAATCCGGCCTCTCTCGGATCTTCGTACTGGAGGTTCTGGCTGTCTGTTGTCATCCAGATCTGTGGATGATCCCGAAGCCTCTGATGGAGCAGGCTGCAGTTCCCCCTGCTCAATACCTCCTTCATCCTCTGGTTCTGCTTCTGGTATGTCTTGCACCCCATCATCATCTGTGGCCACTGGTGTTGGTGCTGGGGTTGTGTCTGGATTTTCATCAGCTTTGTTGGCACTGGATTTAAAAGACATCTTGGGCTTTTCAATGTCTTATATTGTCTGGTCTTCGAGAGACACTACATCCCTACTTCTGATGACCTTCCTTTCCTTCAGGTCCCATAGCCTATATCCAAATTCCTCGTCTCCATAGCCTATGAAGATGCATGGAGTAGTCCTTGCATCGAGCTTCTGCCTGAGCTCCTTGGATACATGTGCAAATGCTAAACATCCGAATATTCTGAGGTGAGAATATGATGGATTCTTACCAGACCACACTTTCTCTGGAATCTCAAAGTTCAACGGTACAAATGGTGATCTGTTGATCAGGTAGCAGGCGGCACGAACAGCTTCTCCCCAGAATGGCTTTGGCAGCTTAGCCATACTGATCATGCTTCTGACTTTCTCCATAATGGTGCGGTTCATCCTTTCAGCGACACCATTGTGTTGTGGGGTGCATGGAACAGTCCTATCGTGTCGAATACCGTGGCTTCCGCAGTAGGCATCGAACTCCCTGGAAGTGTATTCGCCTCTATTGTCTGTGCGAAGGCACTTCAGTTTCTTCCATGTTTCACGCTCGACCATGGCATGGAACAATTTTAAATAGTCCAGGACCTGATCCTTTGATTTCAGAAATTATACCCATACTTTCAGAGAAGCTTCGTCAATGAAAGTCAAAAAATATTTATTACCGCCTAGTGAGTTTACCTCCAATGGACCACATACATCAGAGTACACCAGACTGAATAACTCTGATTTTCTTGTATAAGAGAAATTGAAAGAGACTCTGTGTTGCTTACCGAAAAGACATTGATTGCAAGGATCCAAATCAACATTTTTGGAGACAGAGATTAAATTCTTCTTTGTCAAGGTAGACAACCCCCTTTCACTCATGTGACCGAGTCTCTGGTGCTACAGATTCTGAGAAGCCTCCGGTTCAGCTACATTGAGGCTTTCTGCACAAATCTTCACATGAGTCTTGTATAAGGTTCCACAGATGTGTCCTCGGACGATGACCATGACACCTTTTATCATCCTCCAAGTGCCATTGCTGAAGTGGCTAGCATACCCTGTTTTTCAATGGCTACCCCCGAGAGTAAGTTGAGCCGAAGTTCTGGAACATGTCTGACCTCCTACAGGGTTATTGTATACCCTGCATTTGTCTGCAACTGTATTTCACCAATTCCCACTATCTGAGAAGAACTGGTATTCCCCATCTTCACTGCTCCAAAGTCTCATGCTTTGTATGTTGTGAAGAAATCCCTGTGAGGAGTGACGTGGTAGGATGCTGCAGTATCTACCACCCACTCGACATCCTGAGTTGCGGTGTGAAGGCATGATTCTTCCTGGTCGGAGCATATAGCTACATCTACTGTGGTAACTACTAGTGTCTCCGCATCATTCTTCTTTGGCTGGTTATTGCCTTGTCCCTGCTCCCGTTGCAGTTTCCGGCAATTTTTCTTCAAGTGGCCTTCTATGCCACAGTGGAAACACTTGTATGTCTTTTTCCCGTCCTTGGATCTGCCCTGCTTTTGCTTCTTCCTCTCCTCCCTCCTTGATGTTTCTCATGTTGTCTTCCTTGTTGCTCCGAGACAAGGGCTTCTGTTTGATCTGAGCCCACGTCTTTTCTTCTGGCTTCTTCATTTGACAATGCGTCTTTTACCATAGGCATGGTAAGTTTACCTCCTGGAGCTGAGTTGCTGAGAATAACCACCAGAGTCTCTCAGCTATCAGGAAGAGAACTGAGTAGCAAGAGGGCTTGAACTTCGTCTGCCAGTTGCATGTCTACTGTAGATAACTGGTTCACCAGGCTTTGGAACTCGTTGGTGTGTTCTGCAACGGAAGTTCCACTCCATAGCTTCAGGTTCACCAAACGCCTCATGATTATGGCCTTATTCCGAGCTGTTTTGGTCTAGAATATGTCTTCCAATTTCCTCCACATTTCATAAGTATATGTGTCCTGTGCTACGTGGTGAAAGACACTGTGACCGATCCACTGCCTAATCTGACCCAAAGTTCTGTTGTTGAGTTTATTCCAGCCATACTCCTTAACAGACTCTGGTTTCTCTCCCTTCAACTCGATGACATCAAAAAGATCTTTGCAATGCAAAAAATCTATCATCCGAGGTCTCAAGAGGGAGTAATTAGTTGCAGCCAGTTTAATAATTGCACCAGAATAAGAATCTTTTATTTCCATATTAAGTTTTTAGAGTTTAAAATGAAAATATGTTAAAAACTGGACTGAATTTCACAAATCCGAGGTCACCGTTGCATCCGGAACGGACGAAAATGGTGGAATAGACAATTCGTTGGTCTAAATCTGACACATGGGCTGATTTATAAATTCCTAAAAGTTCTGGGGCAAAATTGTAAATTTCAAAACTTCAGGGGGCCAAATAAAATTTACGAGGCTGCTGACGTGGCAAAGTGGGACCGGCTTTGCTGACGTGGCAGACACGTGGCTGCTGACATGGCTGATGACGTGTCTGCTGACTGTGCACTGACTGGGGCTGACGTGGCTGCCACGTGTATCGTCTTCTACCTCTGGAGTGCATGAAGCGCGTGCTGCGCGTGGTGGCGCGTGAGTTGGCCTCTGGACGACGCGTGCGGCTCACCCAGACCTTTGATCGATCGCCGGAAAATACCACCGAGCTCGTCTCATCGTGAACTAGCTGATGGTACCCTCAAATTGGATTTTTGACAACTTTCGTCGGAACCGGTTTTCCGATCGGAAGCTCTGTTAATCGGTTTTACGACCCCAAAGAACAACCGAAGCTCCTAATATCACTTGTTGTGATTCACCGATCACTTTAGAAAGTGTTTTGAGGAAAAACCGAATTACTTCTATTACTACAAGAATAGATTACAAGTATTACAAAACTTGTATTACAAAACCTCACACTTTCTCTCTATACAACACTCTCTTTGAGATGATTTTTAAGCTCCCCGAAAGCCTGAATTTATAGGCAAGAATTGGTTAATGTTCACCCTTGATTTATGCCACCAATTGCTCCTTGATTCATGGTGATGGCAATCTTTCACCAAAAGTGTTTTGGTTGTTTCTTCAATTTTCAAAGATCACCTAAAGTTGCTTGGAAACTTCTTCATGGAGTCTTCAAGGGTGGCCTGCAGTTGGTAGCAAGACCTTTCAGTGGCAGCTGGATCTTGGAAACTACTGGATTCATTACAGTTTCCAAATTCCTTATTTGTCTAGCTTGGTTTAGACATCTGGTATGAGCTGCATTTTGAAAACTTTCTATTTTAATCCTCATTTCAAACCCAAAAGATTTTACAACATAAACACTAATGTGTTGAAATCAAATAAATTTTTTCCATAAAAAATAAATGTTTCTATGAAGTTCTAAAATTTGAAAATAATTTTGTCATTTAAGATGAAAATAAATTTTTAAGATTTGATGAAAACATGTATTTTTGTAAGTTATATACATGCAAAAATTATTTGAGTTTTAAATGTTTATCATGCATATTCTTAATCTAAACAAACAAGCATTACAAGAATATAAAGATATATATATATTCTAATCTAGTCTTTTATATCTTATAACTTGTTGAGCTCCACTTTATTCCCTTTGATCTTGAGGTTTTTTTTTTTTTTTTTTGATATTCATGAGATACTTGAAAGTGTGCATTATCATTATGTCATTAATATATAATTTTTTATCATCAAAATCATTATATGATATGAGACCTAAAATATGAACAGTTGACACAATTACACAAATATTAATCGTGTCATAAAGAGATAAATATATTGAAATAGCGTAATATAAATACTATACTATTAATAAGTAAATTGACACGACATAATCATTAATCATATCATTTTATCGTATAATGGTGTCGTAATCCATATTAACACGTCTAAGCATGGTCAAATAATAAAACATAGCAGAAAATGAAAATATCTTCATAAAATGAAAGCCAATAATATGAATGTAAATACTATACGATTAATAAGTAAATTGACACGACATAATCATTAATCGTATCGTTTTATCGTATAATGGTGTCGTAATCCATATTAACACGTCTAAGCATGGTCAAATAATAAAACATAGCAGAAAATGAAAATATCTTCATAAAATGAAAGCCAATAATATGAATGTCTAGTATCTAGCCACGTATAGATTTCTTATCTTCAAATCATAGTCCAAAATTTCCAAAGTCACGAGAGTCTGCGCACGTGCTTTTTATCTTCTTTTTATTTTTTTACACCTAGTTACAATGAACACAAATCATCATCAAAGCTATGTGTCTCACAAATAACCAATCACATTGCGGGTCACCCAAGTATCTCAATCGAATCTTCCGATCTTATATAATTTCTTGTAACCTTCCATTTCCTACATCAAACCCTAATTTTTTTTTTACAAATAATTTTAAAATCTTTATCACCTTCCTAGAAAATCACCTTCCATACCCTTATATAAACCCTAGCTTTAGTTAATTACTCCAATAGTATCATATTAATTATGAATGTTCTTGGTGTTCAAGAAATGAAGCTAAGCAAGAAAATTAACAAAAGATGCAAAAAGGATATCAAAGTTGTGTACATATCAAGTCCTATGAAGGTGAAGACATGTGCATCAAAATTCAGAGCTCTTGTGCAAGAACTCACCGGAAAAAACTCCGATGCCGACGCGGCGGCCCTGAGGTTTTCCCATGTAAATGATGATGCAGATCAAAACTCTCCCACTAAGGTTGTTGATGATCATCAACAATATCATCAAGATCAAGATACTTGTGCAGTCTCATCAACATCAGCAGCAATGGACCAACAATTTGATGATGATAATGATTATGATTTATTTATGCCTCAAAGGGAAGGCAGTTTCTTGGGGATGTTTACCTCAAATCTTTTTCATCATGATTTTAATTTTCAACAAGATTATGCAGTTCCAAGCCTTGACTATCTGTAAATTTTTAATGAGCTATAGCTCTTTTTGTCTCTTAATTAAGTTTTCTTACTTAATTTCTTCTCCATACATATACTTATATTTTTTTCCCCAATAAATTTGGTCAGTTGTTATGTAAACACATCTATATGACTATGTTTATATATTTCCTATAAACTAATCATAGGGAATAAGAATAAAGAAAACAAAAATAACCCATCTTTTTTTTTTCATTTCTGGAACAACATATTAAAGTGAAGCTTGAGAAATATGACCAGACCATTAATTCATGGTTCCAAATGAATTAATTCGGATTCTAAAATATTATTTTACAAAAATTATTATAATATCTTATAATACTCATAGAAATCAATTAGAAAAAAAAAATGAATAATTTATTAGTCTGAGCGTGAATATTCTTATTTGGACATCTTATTTGAACTACTAGATTTATGTTCTTAATTTCTTGACACGGATATCGGCAAAAATTGATTGAAACCTTAGCATGGGATCATGAACGTTTAATTTGATTCGATTCTATCATAATTATGATTTTCTCCTTTTTACCTATTCCGCTTAAACCCGGAATTGGTGATTTAGCGGTAACGTTTCCAATAATTCAAAAAAAAAAAATATTTGTGAGGCTACAAGGAAAGCATATCATAAACTTGTAGATTTTATATCATTTTTTATGTGGTTTTATGTTTTGCTCTTTATACTATAAGAAAACTCGAGATTTGATTCTTCATAATTAGCTTCATCTTTTATTCAACTGACTCATCTTATTTGTCAATTAATTAACAGATTATCATCAAGACACTCTAATAATGTTGAAAAATATAGCATTTCTTTTAATTGGTTACTTCTCTCTAACAAGAAGAAACTTTTACATTTTTATAAGTAAAACAATTAATGCTAAGCAAATGTAATAAAACCATATGTGGATGTACATCAAATCCATGAAATCACATACATCCCATATGTAAAGATCTCTAACCATTTATCTCCTACCAACTTCTCATTTCCCCACTTTCTCTGTTATTTCTTCAAATTGAGGACCATTGTCCCCTAATTTAAAATCCATAATTTTATCTCCTTTATGTTTCCATGCCTATAAAGGAAAGGGTTTTTATATATACTTGAAAAATATGAAGAAGATTGATATTAACTAGAATATTATGGTAGAAGGAATATGTATCCTTTTGTGTTATTAAGTTTGTGTCTCATTGTCCCCAGTGCATGGCTTAGTGATGTAGGGTTCAGGATCTCATCTTGAGGTTCTGGGTTCGAATCCAGGGAGTACGTTTTTTCTAAGAATCCGAGACAATCGGAGGTTTTACCTACTTCGCTTAAGTCCGGAATGAGTGATTTGGAGGCGGGTTTGTATTGATTCCAAAAAAAAAAAATGTTTTGTGTCTCATTTGCCTTCATTTCAAATTGTTGCTTATTAAAAACTGATACTAGACCCAATTTCTAACCCATCCGCTTATGGGATCGCATATGTAAATGTTTTGTGATATGGGCTAGTATAGAACAAATACCTTAAAAGGCTTTAAATCTCATAGGCTTAGCCCAAATAGGTAACTTGTTGAGAGATTTATTTCTACAAACTATAGTTCTACTTCCTTAAATTATTTAACCTATATTATAATTTAGAGTTGTTATCATTTTACTATTTTAAAATTTGAGAAATAACAAATAAGTATAAAAAATATTGGGATGTTACATTTACTATTATATTCTTATAAAAATTATATTCTACTACTGGTATTTTACATTTTATTACAAGAAATGTTGAGAAATAATATTTTACTACAAAAAATATTGATGATATGTAAATATGTAATATTTTACTATTTTTGATATAATGTAATTTTTATGATATAGTGGTAAAATATAAAGTATTGTAATAAAATATTTTTTATAAGGATATAGTAATAAAATATTACACTAATACTCTTTATACTCATTTATTATTTCTCAATTTATACTGTAGTGAAATAATAATAACCCTATAATAAAATTAAAAAGAATGATTAGTGATCAATAGGAAAGAATCAGTTTGAAATGTAAATTAACAATTAAATATAATGCTAAATAAAAGGTTACTCAAATTTACAAACAGCATAGCATCGATAATTTTTTTTTTTTTTTCAAATCATATATTTTTCTCATTATGGATTTCATTGAATTACACACAAATATTGCTTTATAGATTTTTTTTTCACGTTTCTACCTCGCGAGTCATTCTCCCAAAGAAGCAAAATCACATTTTGAATCTGTTTGCGCAGGTTTTACGCGTGCAGGGAAAAAGAGCGTGTAAGGTTCAAACCTCCTGAGACAAAGTCCCAACAAGGGGTGTATTGAATCAAGTGAATAAGCCTCCAAGGGGCACAAGCACATAAGTTACAGTCATAGGTTACAAGCTAAGAAATAAAAAGATAAAATATGCTCGATTGAGTCTTCATTTTTCGGTCCTTCAGTCTTTTGGGATAGACGAGCTTTTATAGTGCCGCTTGATAACCGATTTAAGCAGTTCCACCATCTTTTTCTGCAGTTCTGAGTAGTGCTTGTAACTGCTGGGTCGTGTGCCTTAACTGTCTGATCGTGGAGGAACAACCGCTCAACTGCTTTGGTAGTGAAGATAACTGCATCACACGTTTTCGTTCTGGTGATTGGCTCGATCGTTCTAAGTCTGTTGTCACTCTTCGCCTATTGCCCTTCTTCTTTTCGCACCTCTTCTCGTTCTGGGACGAATTCGCCCTGCGGGGATTTTATCGGCCAACAATTGTCCCCCAAATTTACCTCGATTGAACTGAGAGGGACAATCGAGGTGAATTTCATCTTTTGTTGTGGTTCGTTCTTCCTTCACTCCTGGTCTGTAGCAAATTCAGTTGGATAATCACGACTATTGCTGTAGATGCTTTTCATTCCCGCCTGACCAACTATCTGGTTCTTTCTTTCTGGGGAAAAACCATCACCCTGGAGGGGATGGAGGCGATCTTTGCCGATCATTGCTTCCCCCGTTTCAGGGAAGGTCACAGCTCCAATTGAGGGTTCATCTGACATCAATTCCCTTTCGCCCTTCGAAAGACCAGCCCATCGTATGGCTGGTTCCTTAGTCCAGAGAACCCGTACTCCCACGTAAGCAGCACGCCCCGAGTGGATAAGCTTAAGCAAGCCATTGCTAATGAGCGTGACCTACTCACCACCTGGGGGATGCAGTACCTTCCCTACAGAGGTTCTCGGACAATTGTCGCTAACGGACATAGTCCATCCACATCCTTACATTCCATTTTACACCTTACTCCGTGTGGATGGCCACTAGCGAACCTTTTTACGTTCCATTTCACACCTTATTCCATAGGGACCTTCACTTTTGGTGGCCTAAATTTCATTACTTTCCACGATCTTCTTTTCTTCATTTTTGAGATTCTGCTTGGCTATGGTGAACTTGGTCGTGGTGGTGTGAGGTAGGTCGGTCTTTAAATAGATGGTGAGCAGCTTTCCAATTTGCCCTTTCCTCTTCCTGTTGCGCATGTTTCTAAAACGGGTACCGTTGGCACGTGAAGGGTCTTTCCACGCGTTGTACGATCGGTTGGAGGTCCTCTGCCTAAGGTCTGTTTCTGCCCAAAGCGAGCCTGTGGCCTGATGATCCTGTCACATCAGTTTTGTCGCCATTACCAGCATCAATAATGGCTGAGGCTTGGGCAATAATCTCTGTAGAGTGTAATGCCGACAGCTGTCATTGGCCGATTCTATAGGTCGAAGGTAAGGCCTTGAGTTTGGCCGAATGGATTGAGACCGAATTTGTGAAGGTAGGGCGAGGGAACGAGCCTTTCGTCCTAATTTGTTGCGCCGCCCTTTGGAGTCTCATTGAGATCCATCTTATCTGCAATAAATGCGTGACCCTTTCTCCCACGTTTCATCATGAGGCCTATTCAGGAGCCGTTTTGGCGTCGCTTCGATGTCCCCTTTTCTAGCACGTCACTCGCAGCAAATCGCATTTGAACACCTGTCTAGGGCAAACTTCATCCCTTTCTATTTTCCCGTCGTTTCGTCTTTTGGTGATCCCTATCGTGACACATGTCATTTGTTTGGCTATAAGGTTTCGTTTTTTTTTTCTCTGTTTTCAAGCTTCGCTGTCTTTCTTTTACAACCTTGCATTCCCTTGTGATTTCAAACTATCAGTCCCCTATGGCTTCTTCTTCTTCAATCCCCAAAATTGATGCTTCGACTTCCGCCGACTATCAGACGGCGTTATAGTCTGATTCAATGGGTACTTTCAGTGTTCATACCCTGAATGAAGAATTCGCCCATTGCGCCCTCGGTCATATGTTTACAGACGCTGAAGCAATTGCAACAAACCCGTTGGCTCAGCAATTTCCCGCTTCCTCCGGCCTTCCATTCCCTGAGCCGCTAAGTCTTTCTGCTCTCTCCCATGCTCACCCAATTCGGACCTGGCCTAGACCCGATGCTGCTTTCGAGACCTGGTATAAACGCATGCTTTCTCATGCGGATTCTCGGTCCTTTTTAAAGGAGCATCATCTCCTTCCTTTAATAGAGCTTTCCTTAGCCCTGCCTGCTTTTGACCGTTGTGTATTCCCTATTTCTATACTTTTTTGGTCGTCCGACTATAACGTTTTTGTCTTTCTGATCGGGCCCTTCACCATCACCCTTCGTGATGTTGGCGCCTTAACTGGATTAGCCCCCCTCGGAGCGACCATATCGGCCTCCACATCGTTTCGTTTTCCGCCTCCTAAAATGGACTCGTCTTCTTTCTCCTCGTATTCTTCTTTCCTTCGTGCCTATTCGAAGACGGTCGGGTCGGTTTCTTTGTTGGAACGAACGACTTTTCTTCATTACTGGCTGTGTAAGTATATCATTTGCACACCCAGCCAGAAACTCGCGGCGGGTTATCTTCCCATCTCCTCTGATCTTGCAAATGGTCGTCGTCTAGACTTAGCCTCTTTTTTCCTTGCTGCTACGTACATAGGATTGGCCATCCTCCAAAAACAGCTTCGCTCCGGGTCTTCAGCCATTGCTTCTGGCCCTTTATGAATTGTCCAGCTTTGGCTGAAAGCGTATTTTCCTATCTTCGGCACAATTGAGCCGACTCGCTCTTACTCGTGTGCCGGTCTTCACTATGCCCAGCTTCGGCAATCTTCTGTTTCCCCCCGAGCCACTTTTGACTATTTTTATACTCTTTCCCGTGTCCCTTCATTTTTTCCTTTTTCAACGTCCGACAGTTCGTCATTCGCCCTTGATCCTCCCCTTTCTGAAAAGGAAGAGACGGCCCTTCGCATATGGCGCAAATTTTTGTGCGGCCGTGAATTGGCTCATGACATTTTAACGGGGGCCAATGGTAAGGCCGGGGTAGAAGTATATTCGCCCAATTTTGTAGCTTGTCAGTTCGGCCTCGTCTAAGGATGGCCTCTTGCGTTTTTTCATTCATTTTCTGCATCATCAGACCGCTTTAGGATCTTTTCGGTGTCGGAGGTCGAGGATTCTTTGGAGGAGACTCGATCCTTACTAGCCGCTTTTGCTGTAGCTTCTTTTACTTCTTGCACATCCGTTCACCCTTATTTTGATCGTTTCTGGTCATCGGCCCGTGAACGATTTTTCTCCTTGCCTGCACCCAATGTGTATTCTTCTATCTCCTTGTCCCCCAAGCCTTCTGAGTCATCGGGGTCGAAGAACGCTGCTGAGGCTTCTAAGCCAAAAAGGACTAAGTCCATCAAAAGGAAGCAGCCCTCTCCCAACCAAAGCTCTGATTCGGACGTACCGTTGGCCCGTCGTTCTAAGGTACGAGCCCGAAATTTGCCTTCTCTATAATGTTTTGAGATATACTGATACTAATATTGTATGATTTGATGTAGGCCTTAAAAATTGATCCAGCCTCGCCCTATGTGGTGCGTGAAACGGTGCCGGTCTCAGAAACTGAAACTCCTATGGGCGGTAGTGCGAACGAAGGACCTGCGAAAGAACCGATGGTCCAATTCCCTTCTGATGAGGAAGGTATGGGTGAAGGGCCAGGCATGGAACAGCTCATAGAAGAGGGAGGCGCAAATGGAATTGACCCCCAAGGTAGGAACTTTTATGCCGAGTCTGATCATTCTCACCCAAGAGTCAAGGAAATTCCTCGTGACCATCCTCTCTTCGAGTACTTCTCCTCGGACGGCTCTGTGCCGATTGTGCAGGGCCTTGGAGCAGCAGTTGAAAGAGCTTCAACACCGTTTGGACGAAAGCCGGATGAGGAAAGAGGCGGAGGAGAGAGCCGTCATCGCTCAAATGGAGGAGGTGGAACGGTCGATGGCCGAATTTAAGGGGTTGGCCCGTATTGACTTCGAGAAGGAGTTGGCCGATTTGGATGCGGCGAGCACGGCTATTCAGGAAGACTGGGGCCTGACGAGGGAGACGCTTTCAGCCATTAAGGACCAGCCTGGGGGTTTTAGGCAATTTTCGGGCCAATAATGATGTAAGTTAAGACGTTACATCGTATTCTCTGTACTTTTAGGACGTTCTCGTCCTTTCTTAATGGAAACTTCTTATTGCTTTTCTTGAATATTTTCGTGCTCCCATAACGAGGGCACATATTTCTTTAAATACTTCCCATTTATCGCTCTTATATGCACTCGTCCTTTTAAATCTTGCAAATGATAGGCTTCATGTGGTAACACACTTCTTACTATAAATGGGCCTTCCTAGTTGGGCGACCACTTGCCATGTGCTGGTTCCTTAGAGCCAACTGGCAATATTGTCTTCTATACTATTTCGCCCTTCTCGAAAGACTTGGCCATTACCTTGCGATTATACTCTCTGGCTATCTTTTTCTTCTGTACTTCCAGGCGGTTGAGCGTATCGCACCTAATATCGTCCAATTCCAGCAAATTCTGGATCATCGCCTCGTCGTAATCTTCTTTCGTTAGTTTCTCCTGCAACATTACCCTAGTGGACTTAATGTTCATTTCCACAGGGAGCACAGCTTCTTGTCCATACACCAACTGGAAAGGTGTCACCGACGTGCTTGTGTGCGGCGATGTCCTGTAAGCCTATAAAGCTTGACTCAGGTATTCGTCCCATCGTCTAGCATTGTCCGTCACCATCTTTCGAATCAATCCTTTGAGGGTTTTGTTGGACGATTCGGCTTGACCATTTGACTGAGGGTAATATGGAGTAGCATTCACCAGCCAGATTCCATATTCGGCTAGGAAGTCCTTTACATTTTCACCATTTAATGAGGTACCATAGTCTACCATGATTGTCTGTGGTATACCAAACCGGTGAATTATATGTTCCTTTATGAACTTGATTATCTGCTCTTGTGAGATCTCTACAACTGGGATAACTTCTACCCACTTGGTAAAGAAGTCAGTGGCAACAACGATAAAAGTGTGCCTTTTGCTTGAAACAGGATAAATCTTCCCTATCAAGTCTATCGCCCATCCCATAAACGGCCAAGGTTTAATGACTGGAACCATCTCGGTTGCGGGGGCCCTTTGGACATGACCATGCTTTTGGCAAGCTATGCACCATTTGGCATATGAAATACACGATTCCCCCATCTTCGGCCAATAATAGCCACTTCGTATGATCAACCATCTCATCTTGATTCCAGCTTGGTGAGCCCCACAGACGCCTTCGTGTATTTCAGCCATGATAGTTTTAGACTCTGATGGCCCTACACACTTCAATAACAATCCATCTTGTCGTTTTTTATAGAGCACATCCCCTGTCATTACATAGTTCAAGGCTTTAAGCTTCAACCTTCGGTCTTTTCCTAGTCCAGGCTGTGTTAAGAACGTCCTGATTTCGTTTCTCCAATCGTTCTATGTTTCAAGAGCCATGACGTATTTTCCTTGGGCTCTTCTCACGAGGGCTGACTTGATTTTTTCGTTTCTGTACACCCCACTTATGTTGGTTTGTTTATAACCGGAGGCCGCCTGGGCTAAGTTGTTGGCCGATTCGTTCTTTGTCCTTGGAATGTATTCCAAGTCAGCATGATCAAACCGTTATATTAATTTTTTGGCTATATCTAATAATGCCACGACCGACGGGCTTTGGCATTTATAAGTTCCCATTACTTGTTGGATTACCAGCTGCGAATCTCCCTTGATAGACACATGGGTTACTCCCATGTCGAGGAGCGTTTCCAACCCAAGTATCAAGGCTTCATATTCTGCCTGGTTATTGGTGCAGTACTCGTTCAATTTGGCTAACAACTGGAAAGGTTCTCTTAATGGGCTGACTAAGACAACCCCTATTCCAGCCCTCTCTGTCGTGCTGGATCCGTCGAAATACATCGTCCACGATTTTAGACTGCATTCGTCCAAATCCAGTTCTCTTTCCCTAGTTGTATTTAAGCATGGATGGTCGGCCAGAAAATCGGCCAAAGCTTGATTCTTGACAGCCTTTTGGGGTTCGTGCCGTATATCGAATTCTGAGAGCGACAGAGACCAGAAACCAACCCTTTGATGCAAAATAGGACGAGAAAACATGTACTTTACTATATTGATTTTTGTGATCAAATATACAATGTTCGGCCTAAGATAGGCACATAGCTTAGTACATGTAAAATATAAAGCCAAACATAACTTCTCCATGGGAGAATAATTACATTCATAAGTCAGCAGTTGCCTGCTGATGTAATAAATGGCTCTCTCAACATTTATGTCGTCGTTTTGTGCGATCATCCCAGCTATGGACTGCTTTTCAGCTGCTATGTACAACTTTATTGGTTTCCCTGACACTGGAGGCACCATTACTGGTGGCTGTGATAAATACCTCTTCAGACTGTCGAATGCTTGTTGGTGCTCTTCGGTCCAGACGAATTCATCCTCTCCCTTTAGCTTTAATAGGGAAGAGAATGCCCTGGTCTTCCATGCACAATTGGAGATGAATCGTCTTAGGAAATTAACCTGCCCTAGAAACCTTTGCAACTCCTTTTTATTTCGGGGCGGCATGGCTTCAGTAATCGCCCGAGATTTATTGGTGTCAATCTCGATTCCCCATTGGTGTACTAGAAAACCTAAGAAGTTGCCTGCGCATACCCCAAAGGCGCACTTGGCAGAGTTCAATTTAAGCTTGAACCTTCTCATTCGTTCAAAGGCCGCCGTTAGATGGCTAAAATGCTCATCTGTAGTTACGGATTTAGCCACTATATCGTCAACGTAGACTTCTAGGAATTTGCCGATCATGTCATGAAAGATTGAATTCATGGCTCGTTGATACGTGGCACAGGCATTCTTTAGGCCGAACGGTATTACTACCCACTCGTAGCATCCTAGAGACCCTGGGCATCTAAAGGCCGTCTTATGCACGCCATCCTCGGCAATGTAAATTTGATTATAACCCGCATACCCATCCATAAATGAGTATACTTGATACCCTGCCGTGGAATCCACTAGGGAATCGACCGTCGGCATTGGGTATTGGTCTTTTGGCGTTGCTAAGTTCAAGTTCCTGAAGTCTATATAAATCCTTATCTTCCCATTCTTTTTCCTGACTGGGACGATGTTGGACAACCATTCTACATATCTGGTCGTTCTAATAAACTTTGCCTCCAACAGTCGCTCGACCTCCTTTTTGATATCAGGCAAAACATTAGGCGCGAACCTCCGTGGAGGCTGCCTATGAGGCCTATGATTTGATAGGATTGGCAGCCTATGTTCCACCAAGGCCCTATCTAGGCCGGGCATCTCATTATAATCCCATGCAAAACAATCTGTGTATTCTAGTAATAAACAGTGCAATTTTTCGCGTTCCTAGGGGCTCAATTCCTTGCTGACATAAGTTATGCGCTTATTGTCTTCATCCCCCAGATTTACCTCTTCTATAGCATCTTGTCCTCTTGAGAAGTTTGTCTTGCGTCATCCGTTTAGTGCATATTCGTCCTCCAGTTCGTCTTCTCCCTCTATCAAACAGTCCACCCCACACAGTTCTTTCACCTTATCCTCCATCTGGTGCGTCAGCAGCTTCCCTCTTAAAGCCGAAACAGCGGCCAGCGCCTCGTCCTCATTTTTTGTTCCAGAATGTAGGCCATTAATTTGGCCTTAGAGGCCGCAAGGGCGGCTTGCTCCTTACTCTGGCCATGCTCCATTGATACCGATGTATGTGGGTTCTCCGAAGACCACTGTGGTTGGTCTTATTTATGCGAACAGGTCGTTTAACAATCCAGCGGGGCATGGCTCGTCATTCTGGGCTACGATGGTTGGGAGATTCAGGCATCCTTGAGCGATTCTTACGAACTCCTTTTCGGGCAAAGACATGTAACATCGGCCTCGGGCTACCTTAAATCGTTGTAGAAACGTCTCGGCCCATTCCCCTGGCAATTGTCTCAAATTTGCCAAATCAGCCAAGGCCACTTCAGATTCGGCCTTATAAAACTGCGCATGGAACAATTGCTCAATTTTCTGCCAACTTTCCACTGAATTGGCTGGTAAGCTGACATACCAAGAGAAAGCCACCCCTGATAACGAACCATGAAACAACCTTAGTCTATGGAAATCATTGACTTCCCCACACTGAAGGGTGAAGTGTCCTATGTGCTCCATAGTGGAAACTTCTCCAGATCCCGTAAATAGGGTAAAATCTGGTATCCTGTAATTCCTCGGCCAAGGATAAGCCACATCGACCCAATCAGGGTAAGGCTTCCGATATCTAGGCCGAATTAGTCGTATGCCTCGACCGAATTGGTTTTGCAGGATTTCGGTCATTTGCTCCCTTAGCATATCATTGCCATTGAATGGCACGGCTATAGGGGGCGGTTGCGGCCCTCTCGGGAGTGGGACGTAATCATGATTCTGTCCCTGGGAAATTTGGACACCCTGAGGCACCACGATTTCATGTTGAGCCATATTGGCCCTTGGTGAATGTTTGGCCCTAATTATGGGCCGTGCCCTTTAGGACTCGTCCCTCATCTGGGAACCATAGGGGTATTGGTTCCTTACAGGGGGACACCACTAGAACCAGCTTCCTAACCACCTACTGTAGGGAGAGGCGTGGTCGACGGCAGCGCTGTTCCGCCGCTTATACATTTGGCCACCAATTCGCTCATTGAGCTTAAATGTTTGGCCATATTTTCATAGTGCAAGTTACTAGTCGATACGAATTTGTCCACAACATGCGTATTTTGGAGCCTGACCTGTTCGACGACATCCTGTGTGAATTCACCAATCCATGCGCGCACCACATTAGGGCTGAGCTCCCTCATTGGTTCGTACCGGCTGACATTTGCTAGACCCTCGAACTGACCCACTATGGCTAGAACGTTGGCCTGGTTGGTTTGCTCCAGTCCACCTTCCTCCGCGGTTGAGCCAGTCTGAGCATTTTTTTTCGGAGGCATCTCCACTTTGTTACACCAATTCTCCCACTGTGGTCGCCAAAAACTGTTTGCGCAGGTTTTACGCGTGCAGGGAAAAAGAGCGTGTAAGGTTCAAACCTCCTGAGACAAAGTCCCAGCAAGGGGTGTATTGAATCAAGTGAATAAGCCTCCAAGGGGCACAAGCACACAAGTTACAGTCCTAGGTTACAAGCTAAGAAATAAAAAGATAAAATATGCTCGATTGAGTCTTCATTTTTCGGTCCTTCAGTCTTTTGGGATAGACGAGCTTTTATAGTGCCGCTTGATAACCGATTTAAGCAGTTCCACCATATTTTTATACAGTTCTGAGTAGTGCTTTTAACTGCTGGGTCGTGTGCCTTAACTGCCTGATCGTGGAGGAACAATCGCTCAACTGCTTTGGTAGTGAAGATAACTGCATCGCACGTTTTCGTTCTGGTGATTGGCTCGATCGTTCTAAGTCTGTTGTCACTCTTCGCCTATTGCCCTTCTTCTTTTCGCACCTCTTCTAGTTCTGGGACGAATTCGCCCTGCAGGGATTTTATCGGCCAACAGAATCACATAGAAAATGTTCTTGTAGGCACTGCATTTTTGCATGTAAGTCCCTATGATGAGTCTCATATGGAGACACTACCTCTTAAGTTGCGGAAGTCGCGAGAAACGGACGTCGGAAGGGAATAGTCCAGAATTGACACATTGTTGAAATTAATTCATATGTTTATGCTTCAGGTTTGCTTGTTGGACTTCCGTTTTAAAACACACCATTGGCCCAAACCCCCCACAAACCACACACGAAGCCCACACATCACTAAGACACACACCAAGCCCATCTCACCCAAGCCCAATCCAAGAAATAATTAAAACATATTTAAAACACAAATTAAATTAAATTAAAACCAATTAAATTGAAATTGAAATTAAATTAAATTAAATCCAATTAAATTAAATTCCTAATTTAAGCAAATCTCTTCCTAATTTAAATAATTCACTCACCAAATTAAAGACATTCCCACCTAAAATACAAATATCATTTCCTTTTTTTAACTAATTAAATCCATCCCTAATTTAATTGATTTGTTTCCTTTTCAAAACCCATGCATAACCCTAATTGACAACTATAAAAATAACACAAAACCCTAAACTCCCTGGTCTCTCCACTCTCACAGCAAAAACACAAACAGAAAAGAAACCCTAATCCACTCTCTCTCGCCTCTCTCAAAACCAACATCAAAGAAACCCTAAAACACCTATCTCTTCCTTAAGCCCTCTCTCTATCTCGGCAAACAGATCAGACCGACACTAACCAGCCACAAGATGCCAAAACTGTAAACTTCATGCACCACTAAA
Organism: Zanthoxylum bungeanum; assembly: GCA_019454045.1. Lineage (NCBI taxonomy): Eukaryota > Viridiplantae > Streptophyta > Magnoliopsida > Sapindales > Rutaceae > Zanthoxylum > Zanthoxylum bungeanum. The sequence continues at coordinate 95,953 of SKCR01029751.1, forward strand.
ACAATCACAAGCCACGACTTCACTCACTTCACGCCATCACCCATTCACGTAACCACAAACTGCAGCCACACTCACGCCAACAAATAAATAAAATCAACTCACTCAACCAGCCACACCACACAGTGGCAAAGATCCCACATCGACCACAAAATCCTCACACAAAAACCCCTTCACTGCCTTTAACAGCCCTTCTTCATGCATTAGCCTTCAACACGTAAGCCACTCACATTCACGCACTCACAAACTGCACACACATACATAGACCACTTACACACATAAACTTCCCTCAAAGCCACGCACCAGCCCCCTCAAACACTTCACGCCTAGCCACCTTCAACAGCCCATAACCCTCACGCACCCCTCACATTGCCTAATTCACTGCCGAGAAATAACCCTCAAATTACAGCATAAAAACACTTACAGCCCATCACCAAAAAACTGCTCACTGTCCAGCCACTGTACGCACAAAAACACTCACTGCCCATCACCGAAAACTGCTCACTGTCCCCCTTGCACTGCACACAAACCACACTTATTGTCCAACCCAAAAACAGCCGCCCAAACTCTCCCTAAACTGTCCAGTTTACCGTGAAAACAGTCCAAAAAACTGCACCAAATCAGTCCCTAAACTGCCTCAAAACACCCCTGACCTGCACGCTTGAATTGCCGTGAAAACTGTCCCAAACATCACTAACAATCTACCCTGAAATTGTCCCAATCCACTGCCGAAAACTGCCCTCAACACAACCCCCAAACTTCCCCGTAAGACCCGCAAACCGTAAGCCAAAACAGTCTCACTTCACCGGAAAACATTGAGCCAATACCACAACCAGAAATACCACAAAACGGAGTAAAAACAGCAGCCCAAACAGCGAAACAACGAAGGAAAATGGAAAATCAGTAAACCGGAAGAGTTGCGGAGTGTTAGCCCTTCCGAAGGCCTTGTAACGCGCTTCCAAGAGTCGACATAAAATGTTAGACCTGAGGGCACCTTTCTTCTTTATTTTTATTCATCTCGTAATTATTTATTGAATTTTATTTGCATGAGTATTGTGGATTAATGAATGCTATGTCTATTGGATGAATGAAAATGTGCCGTCTCTTGTGGTATATTGGATGGAAACCCAGATGTAAATTCCGTAGCCGAATCCGAATGAACGGTAGTGCAGTCTGTACTTGTGAGACAACTCCACGTACCACTTGAGTAAACGACATATATTTTTCTTTATTTTATCTTGTGTATTTATTATCCGCATTTTATATTCCACCATTTATTTTCTGTAAGTTATTTGTTTATGTATTGATGATATAGTGCGCATGGGCAAATCAAGTTGGATTAAAGGTCTTCCATTTTGAGGGATAAAAAGCCTAAGGGCTACCTTTGCCACTACGGGTGGCAATGGGCCGGGCCAGGCCGGGCTTTTACAAGCCCGGCCCTAGCCCGGCCAACCAAAAAAAAGCCCGGCCCAGGTGCCTTACGGGCTGGGCCGGCCCGGCCCGAGTCGGGCCGGGCTTGGGCCAGGGCTTTTTTTTAGGCCCGAATTTTAAAAAAAAATTAAAAAAAATACAAATATAAAATATATTTACACTATATATAAAGACAATTTATAAATAAATCACAAATTTTATTGATAAATTAACAATTTAAATACTAAAAATAAATAAAAATGATACAAGCATATTAAAAAAAATATATATTTTTGTTTTTTTATTTTTTTTTTTAATTTTGGCCCGGGCAGGGCCGGGCCCGGGCCAAAATATGAAAGCCCGGCCCGGGCCCGTGCCGGGCTTTCATTTTAAGGCCCGGCCCGGGCTTTTAAGCCCGCGGGCCGGGCCAAAGCCCGCCGGGCCGGGCCGGGCCATGGGCTTTTTTGCCACCCTTATTTGCCACGACGTTTTACCGCGCCAGACGAAGTATGTTTGGTTGAATGTGAGATATGTTCAATCGAGTATACGAAGTCCTATATTATTTTCTTTATTTTATATGCATTGTAATATAATGCGCATGGTCTTAGTATGTTGGTCTAAAGGTTCTCTATTTGAGGGAAGAAAAGTCCAAAAGGCTACCTTTACGACAATACTTTGCCGCGCCGGACGAAGTATGTTTGGTTGAATGTGAGATATTTTCAATCGAGTATACGAAGTCCTATATTATTGTCTTTATTTTATATGCATTGCAATGTAATGCGCATGGGCTTAGTATGTTGGTCTAAAGGTTCTCTATTTGAGGGAAGAAAAGTCCAAAAGACTACCTTTACGACAATACTTTGCCGCGCAGGATGAAACGTGTTTGATTGAATGTGAGATATGTTTAATCGAGTATACGAATTCCTATATTGTTGTCTTTACTTTCTATTCATTGTGATGTAATGCGCATGAGCTTAGTATGTTGGTCTAAAGGTTCCCTATTTGAGGGAATAAAAGTCTAAAAGGCTACCTTTATGATAATATTTTGCCGCGCCTTTTATTATTCCGTTATTTTCTTTTTGTCTGCCATCTCCTTGTTTAATCATGCATCATAATGTAATGCGCATGGGCTTATTACGTTGTTCTAAAGGTTCTCTATTTGAGGGAAGAAAATCCTAAAAGTCTACCTTTACTGTGGTACTTTGCCGTACCATTTATTATTCCGTTATTTGCTTTTCTGGATCGTATCATTGTACATTTATGTCGATGTATAATTGCCTCTTTAATCATCTTTTTGCATTATACACTTGATTGCCTCTCTTTATTATGCATGCTTGTACCATTATTGTCTACTTGCGTTTCCGTATTCGTAAATATAATGTGCTTATGAAATTATATGCTTGCCGTTATTCCGATTTACCTTTATGCATGCAAACTTAGAGATAGGTTATATGCAAACTTAGATATGAGCTTTATTTTCATGCATGTGAACTTGGAAATAGAATACTATTGGAGATATATGTTGCGTAGATTCAGTTAATTTATTGCACAAATCATTTCATTACAAGTGACATAAGTAAGAGACCATTCCAAACCCAACGGTTTGAGGTCTTCCCTTGTGAGGGGTGAGTTCGGCCTTAAATCATTTTCCCGATTCACACCGGGTGGCGACTCCATGTTATTTCTCCGGTTTAGTTCCCCCGTGGACTATTCCGTACTCCCAACTAGGCCGCGAGCCTAGAACAGTGTCACTGATTTCTGTGTCCTACAGTCTGGCGACTCCACTGGGGATAGAGAATTGGCCCTGAAATAATGTCTTGTAATGATTGTGATTTATGCTTTAGTTAACCGTGTCTATAGTGGGTTGAAAGAGGTTTAATCAAAGGCACTTTTTGAGCTAGGTAATGGTTTGGTGTCTTCCTTCATTCACTACCTTTCTACAAGGAAAAGATGTGAAGGCACCTAGATAATCATGTACTAGTAGCTTACTGTGATGAGCTAATTTGGAGGACTCGTTATTTATTCCTGTCACCAAGCGATAAGAGCCTAAGAGGCTTGGGTATTTAAGAGAGTTCGCTCCACCCTCCCTCTGGGGAATCTACAACGGGAAATCCATTTGACAGTCAGTCACGTACCATAACTCGTTGGCACGTACCTTAGTGTATAAAAAAGGGGTGCTCACTTGGTCGCTCGGACCCTTGAGTGGGGAGACCTAGTTGTGGGCAACCCTTCGTCGACGAGAGCCTTTGTCTGTACCCCTATGAACCCACACATGAACTGTAGTTGTAAAACTAGTAGAGACTATCCCTTTATATTTGTGTTTAGGACCATTTTCATTTGGATTCAGTTGGACCTTTTGTCATGAGGTATGGGCTTGTTGGGCCATTTAAACTGGGACGAGTCTGTGCTTTATGAAAATTGGGCCAAATGTCTCTAAAATGCCGATGAGCCATTCTATGTTTAAGCCTTTTATCATTTGAAGTTGTTTAGCCACGTTATTGCAAAGTGTAAACATGTTGGGCCTTTTCAACTGGGACAAGTTTGCAGCGTGCAATAGTATGATTGAATACTTTAAAATGATAATGGGCCGATTTATATATCTCATACATCGTACGTATCTCATACATCTCATGCATACACGCATCATGCTAACCCTTTGTGTCTTGAAAGCCATCATAGATACCCGTTGGGTTAGGGAAGAGGGAAGACTCGTCAAGAGACCGTTAGCAAATATGAGTGAATCAGTTAATGAGGGATCTCGTATGGATCAGTTTGAAGCTAATCTCACTAAGGTTACAGAAAAACTGCAAGCTTTGACCGCTGCCATGACTAATAGGACTGCACCCCGAGCTGCGGGAGGTTTTGAGAATGAGAGGCGTGAAGAGCCTCCGAACAGATTGAGTGATGATATCCCTGTATTTGATGATGATATGGCTGAGTATGCCACGGGAAGAATAGCCGGATCACAGGCCGAATTACAGAAGCTCCGAGATCAGGTGGAGTCAGTTACCCGTAAGCTAAAGGGTAAGCATGAGGACTTATTGGACTATGAGGCAATGAATTTTGAGGAGCAGCTGCCGGCTCAGTTTAAAATGCCGGACATAGCTAAATTTAATGGGAACGGGGATCCGAGGGTCCATCTACGACAATATGTTTCTGTGATGAGTTCAGTGGGCTTGTCGCAGTGCCAAGTTCAGAAGATGTTTGGGATGTCGCTCGAGGGGGCACCCGTAGTGTGGTACCATAGCCTTGAAATAAAGGTTAATGAAGATTGGAGGGAACTGGCAGACGCCTTTCTGAAATAGTATGTTACAGACTTGGAGATTGACTTATCGGTCCGCGACTTGGAGAACACCAAACAGAAGCCGGAGGAGAGCTTCAAGGATTATGTGGATCGCTGGAGAAGCCAGCTTTTGAAAATGCAGACTCGGCCCTCGGAGAAGGACCAAATCAAAATGATCATCAATGGCACCAAGCCCTCTATTTATGGTAAGCTGAGGAGGATGACTTCGATGATTGCTGATTTTCGACAATTGAGGGAGACTGTTATGGATATTGATGAGGAAGAAGCTGAGAACAGAAAGTTCTATGGCCAGAATAGAAGGACTTTTGGGGGGCATTCTGAGACCAAGCCCGCTACTGCCGAGGTTACTGCCATCAGAAATAGGCGATTCTCCAACCTTGGTAAGCCTCTATCGAAGGTGTTTGAAAAGTTGAAGATGCAAGGACTCCTGAAACCCTTAGAACCTAAACCACTTCCAAACCCCGAGCCACACTACCTTGACTTGAACTTATATTGTTACTTCCATCAACAAAAGGGTCACGAAACTGACAACTGCCCCCGCCTTAGGCATGAGATCCAAGACCTCATTGACACCCATAAAATACCCGACCCAGAAAAAGAATAGCCCAGCACATACCGTAACCCCTGCCCAACTACCACTCCGTTCCACCACCCACCTACATGATCAACTCCGGCTTGCCGAAACCTTTGTCCTCCAAACCCTCAACCACCAAGCTTCTTACATGGGGATAGGGGATGACAACGGTGAAGAACCATAGGCTGAGGAAGAAGGCAGTGCTACGAATGATGAAGCTGTTCCTCCTAGTTTATTTGATCCTGCATTTTTAATAAAGACATTGATTCTGTCTATTTGTTCGAACCTTTTCTTAATGATAATAAAGACGTTCATTTCGCTTACTTGCCTGAGTCTCTTCCTTTCAACCTGCAACATGAGTATATTTGACAAAAGCATTCAACCTTGGTACTATGATACTTAGCGATGTTTAGAAACACGGAGAATCCTCGGAAGAAGCAAGCAGAAAAGACAGGATAGCCATTCAGAAATTGGGAAACGGGGCAATGAGTGTTGGGTTTCTCTAAGGTCTCGGGATCGATTTCAAGCAATGAAACATATATGTGAATACTCGTAAAAGCATGGCGGAATCATACTTACAACGATCGGCTTTTGCGACGCGAGGAACATCAAAATCTTCAAGCTTTTCTTCCTTGAAGTCTCGGCTTTGGGCTGATTTTTCTGCTCCAAATTCGGTCCAAGCTCCAAGCTTTCGAATGGTGATTCCAAGCTCACAAGTCGGTTTCCCTATCACCTTCGCAAGACTCCGGAAGTGTGCTAGCACTCTTGAAATTTTGCCACAAAATTTCTACAATTGCTTCTCTTAGCTCACGGCATTTGCCAAAAATTGAGAGGAAAAAAGGCCCTTGGCCGAGAGTGAGAATAGAGGAGAGGAGATAGTATGTGGTGTTTTTTGGTTTGTGTATCTAATACACAAAAATCAAATCCAAAAATTGTAAAAAGCCTTTCCAAAAGTCAAATACAATTTTGGAGCCAAAAAGCAATTAATGCTTTCCAACCACTTTCATCAATCAGTAGTGACATGTTGTCAATCACTCAAAGTGACTTGACATCACATCAATCAAAGTGACTAATGATTTGACGCTTAATGTGACTTGTGGGCCGCACTTTAATTCGAAATGCGAGTGCGCCCGCAAACACTCCCGGGCTCGGGTTCACTAATTCCAAATTAACGAATTTTCCGTTGCGACGTAATTAAATAATTATGCCTAGCAAAATCACTATTCACGTCACTAACGAATTAATTCTAAATTAACTCGTTCACCCGAATTAAAATCTAATTTTAATTCCGCGTCGAAATCCAATTTCGTATAATATATCAAATATATTATTTTCTCGATTAATTCCAAATTAATCGTTCTCTCTCTTTAAATAATATTTTATCCCAGATAAAATATATCCGTAATTAATCCCACATTAATTTTCTCTCTCTTTAATTAATCCTAGATTAATAAAGTGCGAGTCATACGTCATCGGTGAATCTTCGGGAAGCGACCCATGAGATCCTCGGATATGTTGGCAGTAAATTCGGTCGTCGGACTATCCGAACACGTACATACCTAGTACTACTTTTTTACCGATTTACAAGACATGGTTGGCTTCTAGCAAAGCACCGTGCCTACCCAATTCTCCAGAAATATTCTTACTGGAATATGTGATCTATATTAGGCGTAGTATACGTAGTATTGCGTATTATGATCCAGTATCGGATGTCACGTACAAGGCCTGGGGCTGGAATTGTGTCTGCCCCGTACGAAGCACATATCGGATCTCTGGTAACTAGTCTCTATAATCGGATATACATGACCTAGTCATAATATCCCGATAGCTGCAGCATATAAGAGAATCAGTTTCGTATCCTACATGATCATCATCTCCACTATGACTAAAGTGATACTTCCGTCTCGATATCACACCCAATACACTACGATTCTCAATATACCCAGAAGAGGAGTACACAAAACTTGTTAAAGCCTTGGACGACCAAAACTAAAGTACATTGATTGTCGCAAGTATTAGCGGTGCAAGTCTCAGGTTAAGACCAAATACACCTACCCTGATTCGGACTTCCATAGACACATAGTCATACTACTAATGGAATTCCAAGGGGTCTATCCAGAGCGAAGCTGTTTCCGTACCATCGGTAAACACAGCCTCCTATTACATTTGCATGAGTATCCTATACCCAAATATATAAGAACTATGACGTTATGCTCCCATAACACGCACAAGTGCAATACTAGTCTATTCCGCATTATCAATGTCCAGTCTCGATAATACTACGACTAGGGATATTTAATGATTAAACCTTCATGGATTGATACTGTCTCATATCTTATCAATCCGGAACTAATCATATGGACCTTCTATCATTTATACATCTTGGTAATCTAATTAAAAATGATAAAGATCAATTTCCTTTGTCACATAGTTAATTTGTACAACAACACCATGAACTGTACAAATAGTGATGCTATGTGTCATAACTGTCCAACAGTGAGACTGTCAGATTTAGAAAGGAATGAGTTCACCAAGTCGATCAACGTAGACAGATTGAAACAATACTTTGCTTGAGGAAGGGAAGATCGAGCAGTCACCAAGAGAATTGACGGAAGACCTAACCCAACGGAATAGGAAATTCATTCATGCATGCATACATACATGTAACGCACTTGCATTCTTTTTGTGTTTTGTTTTGTTTGTATTCATAGTTTTCAACGGAGAAAAAGAGAAAGCGGCAAATGCAAGCCAACCAGAAGCAGCAACAGTACAATGTCATCAGTTTTAGGAATGAATCATAGGGTTGAGGCCCACGGCAGTTTCAGGAATGAATCACCGGGTTGAGGCCCGCATCAGTATTAGTCTCAGGAAGGAATCCCAGGGTTGAGGCCCATATCAGTATAAGTTTCAGGAATGGATCTCAGGGGGCGAAGCCCATGTTATCAGCGGTTGAAAGGAAAAATTCTGTGGAGTGAGTGAAAAAAAAAAGAGAGAAAGAAGTTCTTGATGGTTAGGCATATGTCCGGTGATGACATTGTTTGCTGCAGGGAGAAACCTTAGAAACAATAAGTGCGAGATGTGCTCTTATCCGGTATTCTGAATGGATTGATCTCGGCTGGACTCACGAGCACTTGATTACGGGATCTCAATAGTAGAAGCCTGAGTAGTTTGCGAGATGACTAGTTGAAGAGATGGTGGATCAGTGAATGACTATTTGCCTGGACGTCCATCCTGGTTTGCTTATGCTACGATACATGATATGGTTGGAAATAAAGAAAAAGTCTCCGCAATGAAAAGAAAAGAAAAATAGACCGCATATAACCGATAAGCGTGAAGCTACCCATGGGCGAGTATTAGGACCACCATGAGGAGAAATGCTACCTTAAAGGGTAGGTGTGTCGGAAAAAAGAGAAAGAAAGAAAAGAGAAAAAGAAGAAAAGAAAGTTCAAAAACAAAAGAAAGAAAAGAAAGAGACAAAAGAAAAAGAAGAAAACCATATCATGTTGAGTGAGAGGAAGTAATCACAGAGTGTGATTAAGACATTTAGGTTGGTTAGACCCATTGATCCAGTTCTCCGAAACAAAATCATCGAGTTGGCTTACCTAAGGATTAAGCTGCGAAAAAGCCTGAGCACACACACACACTAGGAGTCTAGTTCAGATTACTCATTCAGACGATCGGAGTTGAGTGTATTAAGTACTTTGAAGGATCTCTGGTTTCGACGCGAAGTATTCTTTGAGGACGAAAATATGTTTAGCTATCAAGATTATCTCGTGAGAGGCAATACAGTATGTTGAAATGAACCATCAGCCTCAGTATCAGTCTTGCCGGGTATGGCACTCTGGGGGCGAGGCCCACAATACCATCAGTATCAGTCTTGCCGGGTATGGCACTCCGGGGACGAGGCCCAAAATACCATCAGTATCAGTCTTGCCGGGTATGGCACTCCGGGGACGATGCCCACAATAGCATCATTATCAGTCTTGCCGGGTATGGCACTCTGGGGGCGAGGCCCACAATAACATCAGTGTCAGTTTAGGGATGAGTCCTAGGGTCGAGGCCCATACCACATCGTCAGTATCAGTTTGGGGTCGAGGCCCACATCAATATCAGTTTTGGGGATGAGTCCCAGGGTTGAAGCCCGAGTTGTCAGCATCAGTTTTGAGGATGAGTCCCGAGGGCGAGGCCCACATTAGTATCTTTTTGGGGATGAGTCCCGGGGGTCGAGGCCCACCTCAGCAGAGTTTTGGAATGAATATGGGAATGAATCCTAGGGTCGAGGCCCATATCATCAGAGTTTTGGAATGAATCCGGGAATGAATCATAGGGTCGAGGCCCGTATCATTAGAGTTTTGGAATGAATCCGGGAATGAATCCTAGGGTCGAGGCCCGTATCATTAGAGTTTTGGAATGATCCGGGAATGAATCCTAGGGTCGAGGCCCATATCATCAGAGTTTTGGAATGAATCCGGGAATGAATCCTAGGGTCGAGGCCCGTATCATCAGAGTTTTGGAATGAATTCTAGAGCCGGGCCCACATCGTCAGAGTTTTGGAATGAATCCCAGGGTTGAGGCCCACATCATCACAGTTTTGGAAGGAATCCGGGAATGAATCCTGGGGTCGAGGCCCACATCGTCGGAGTTTGGAATGAATCTCAGGGTCGAGGCCCATATCATCAGAGTTTTGGAATGAATCCGGGAATGAATCCTAGGGTCGAGACCCATATCATCAGAGTATGAATCATAGGGTCGAGGCTCATATCATCAGAGTTTTGGAATGAATCCAGGAATGAATCCTAGGGTCGAGGCCAGTATCATCAGAGTTTTAGAATGAATCCGGGAATGAATCCTAGGGTCGAGGCCCATATCATCAGAGTTTTGGAATGAATCCGGAAATGAATACCAGGTTCGAGGCCCATGTCGTCAGAGTTTTGGAATGAATCCAGGAATGAATCCTAGGGTCGAGGCCCACTTCACCAGCAATTTTGGGAATGAATCATAGGGTCGAGGCCCACTTTATCAACTCGGTTCGAGAATGGACCACCTCTCAGTTCGAAGCAACAGGCAAGTCAGGTGGCAGCTGGCGAGCCATGTAAGTAAAAATGCATTGCATAAACTTTGATAGGATTGTCATTGTCACACACTGCACAAGTCCCATCAAAGTGGGGGCGACTGTAGGCACTATATTTTTGCATGTAAGTCCCGATGATGAGTCTCATATGGAGACACTACCTCTTAAGTTGCGAAAGTCACGGGAAACGGACGTCGGAAGGGAAGAGTCAAGAATTGACACATTGTTGGAATTAATTTGTTTGTTTATGCTTCGGGTTTGCTTGTTGGACTTTTTTTTTAAAACACACCATTGGCCCAAACCCCCACAAACCACACACTAGCCCACACATCACTAAGACACACACCAAGCCCATCTCACCCAAGCCCAATCCAAGAAATAATTAAAACATATTTAAAACACAAATTAAATTAAATTAAAACCAATTAAATTAAATTAAATTAAATTAAATCCAATTAAAATCCAATTAAATTAAATTCCTAATTTAAGAAAATCTCTTCCTAATTTAAATAATTCACTCACCAAATTAAAGACATTCCCACCTAAAATACAAATATACTTTCCTTTTTTAACTAATTAAATCCATCTCTAATTTAATTGATTTGTTTCCTTTTCAAAACTCATGCATAACCCTAATTGACAACTATAAAAATAACATAAAACCCTAAACTCTCTGGTCTCTCCACTCTCACGGCAAAAACACAAACAGAAAAGAAACCATAATCCACACTCTCTCGCCTCTCTCAAAACCAACATCAAAGAAACCCTAATACACCTATCTCTTCCTTAAGCCCTCTCTCTCTCTCGGAAAACAGATCAGACCGACACTAACCAGCCACAAGATGCCAAAATTGTAAACTTCATGCACCACGAAAACAATCACAAGCCACGACTTCACTCACTTCACGCCATCACCCATTCACGTAGCCACAAACTGCAGCCACACTCACGCCCAACAAACAACTAAAATGAACTCACTCAACCGGCCACACCACAAAGTGCCAAAGATCCCACATCGACCACAAAACCCTCACACACAAACCACTTCACTGCCTTCAACAGCTCTTCTTCACGTATTAGCCTTCAACACGTAAGCCACTCACCTTCGCGTACTCACAAACTGCACACACATACATAGACCACTCACACACATAAAATTCCCTCAAAGCCACGCGCCAGCCCCCACGCAGCACTCACGTCCCAAGCTCTCAAAGCCACGCACCAGCCCCCTCAAACACTTCACGCCTAGCCACCTTCAACAGCCCCTAACCCTCACGCACCCCTCACATTGCCCAATTCACTGCCGAGAAATAACCCTCAAATTGCAGCACAAAAACACTCACTGCCCATCACCAAAAACTGCTCACTGTCCAGCCACTGCACGCACAAAAACACTCACTGCCCATCACCAAAAACTGCTCATTGTCTCCCCCTGCACTGCACATAAACCGCACTCACTGTGTAGCCCCAAAACAGCCGCCCAAACTCCCCCTAAACTGTTCAGTTTACCGCGAAAACAGTCCAAAAACTACACCAAATCAGTCCCTAAACTGCCTCAAAACACCCATGACTTGCACGCCTGAATTGCCGTGAAAACTGTCCCAAACATCACTAAAAATCTGCCCTGAAATTGTCCCAATCCACTGCCACAAACTGCCCTCAACACAGCCTCCAAACTGCCCCGTAAGACCCGCAAACCGTAACCCAAAACAGTCCCACTTCACCGCAAAATAGTGAGCCAATATCGCGACCAGAAATACCGCAAAACATAGTAAAAATAGCAGCCTAAACAACGAAACAGCGAAGGAAAATAGAAAATCAGTAAACCGGAAGAGTTGCGGAGTGTTAGCCCTTCCGACGGCCTTGTAATGCGCTTCCAAGGGTCGACATAAATGGTTAGACCTTAGGGCACCTTTCTTCTTTATTTTTATTCATCTCGTAATTATTTATTGAATTTTATTTGCATGAGTATTGTGGATTAATGAATACTATGGCTATTGGATGAATGAAAAATGTGTCGTCTCTTGTGGTATATCGGATGGAAACCCAGATGTAAATTCCGTAGCCGAATCCGAATGGACGGTAGTGCGGTCTGTACTTGGGAGACAACTCCACGTACCACTTGAGTAAACGACACATATTTTGCTTTATTTTATCTTGTGTATTTATTATCCGTATTTTATATTCCGCCATTTATTTTCTGTAAGTTATTTGTTTATGTATTGATGATATAGTGTGCATGGGAAAATCAAGTTGGATTAAAGGTCTTCCATTTTGAGGGATAAAAAGCCTAAGGGCTACCTTTGCCACGACGTTTTGCCGCGCCGGACAAAGTATGTTTGGTTGAATGTGAGATATGTTCAATCGAGTATACGAAGTCCTATATTATTGTCTTTACTTTATATGCATTGTAATGTAATGCGCATGGGCTTAGTATGTTGGTCTAAAGGTTCTCTATTTGAGGGAAGAAAAGTCCAAAAGGCTACCTTTACGACAATACTTTGCCGCGCCGGACGAAGTATGTTTGGTTGAATGTGATATGTTCAATCGAGTATACGAAGTCCTATATTATTGTCTTTATTTTATTTGCATTGCAATGTAATGTGCATGGGCTTAGTATGTTGGTCTAAAGGTTCTCTATTTAAGGGAAGAAAAGTCCAAAAGGCTATCTTTACGACAATACTTTGCCGCGCCGAATGAAGCGTGTTTGATTGAATGTGAGATATGTTTAATCGAGTATACGAAGTCCTATATTGTTGTCTTTACTTTCTATGCATTGTGATGTAATGTGCATGGGTTTAGTATGTTGGTCTAAAGGTTCCCTACTTGAGGGAAGAAAAGTCTAAAAGGCTACATTTACGATAATATTTTGCCGCGCCTTTTATTATTCCGTTATTTGCTTTTTGTATGCCATCTCCTTATTTAATCATGTATCATAATGTAATGCGCATGGGCTTATTACGTTGGTCTAAAGATTCTCTATTTAAGGGAAGAAAAGCCTAAAAGGCTACCTTTACCGCGATACTTTGCCGCACCATTTATTATTACGTTATTTGCTTTTCAGTATCGTATCATTACATGTTTATGTCGATGTATAATTGCCTCTTTAATCATCTCTTTGCATTATGCACTTGATTGCCTCCCTTTATTATGCATGCTTGTACCATTATTGTCTTCTTGTGTTTCTGTATTCGTAAATATAATGTGCTTATGAAATTATATGTTTGACGTTATTCTGATTTACCTATATGCATGCAAACTTAGAGATAGGTTATATGAAAACTTAGATATGAGCTTTATTTTCATGCATGTGAACTTGGAAATAGAATACTATTGGAGATGTATGTTGCGTAGATTCGGTTAAGTTATTGCACAAATCATTTCATTACAAGTGACATAAGTAAGGGACCATTCCGAACCCAACTATTTGAGGTCTTCCCTTGCGAGGGGTGAGTGCGGCCTTAAATCATTTTCCCGGTTCTCACTGGGTGACGACTCCATGTTATTTCTTCGGTTTAGTTCCCCCGCGGACTATTCCGTACTCCCAACTAGGCCGCGAGCCTAGAACAGTGTCACTGATTTCTGTGTCATACAGTTCCAAACACGTCTTATTTCACCTTCTAAATAGTCATGATCGCAGTTCGGTTTTAAACCGCGAACTGAACTGGAATCGATCGGGGTTAGGATTGGAATTGAATTGGTCAACGATTCATCGGTTCTGAACCAAATCGAACCGGAATTGGCGAAGAACCGGTTCGATTTCGGTTCTCTAAAATTCGCTAACTGAACCTCGAACCGAACCGGAACCACGGGTTGAACCAAATCGAAACCAAAGCTTGAGGAACGCAACCGAAGAACTGAACCTACGAACCAAACCGACGAACCGAATCGACGAATTGAACCAATGAGATCGAATCTCGGAACCGAGGCACGGAGCCAAACTGTTTGGTTCCTGTGGAACCGCTGTAATTGCAACGGTTTTGACCGTTACAGTGCAACGGTCAAATCACAATAATTTTTTTTTAAAATTTTTCTATATCTATAAATAATTCATATTTCAATCATTTTTCACATTCCAAACACTAATAGAAAAATAGGCTATCTTGATAGATGATTTATGATAAATGACCGGCGTAAACACACACGTATAACGCAAGCGCACGTATCGTTCAAGTAGTATAAAAATATCGATCCCACGAGGACTTAATTCCTACTGTTGTTATTAATTATTGAATCTATTTATTTACAAATATCTAATTATAGGGAGAATAGAATTGATTGCTTGATTGATTTGGTTGATTAAAGATTTGCTAAATAAATAAATAAAAAGATAAAAGAAAATACTAAAGAAAATAAAAGACACAAAGATCCAGGGTTGTGAATCATTCTAATATCATTTAAAAGATGAAGTGATTATCTTAAAGTTGGGTAATATATTGATTTATTAACCTGGAACACTAAATTATGTGTAAGCCTCTGTCGATGGTCAGACACAAATACCCAGTTTAACCCAATTGAACCATATGTCTATGTCAACCAAATTATCTGGATTCATTAAGTTTAAGTTCCAATTATGGCTACCCCCGCCCGACAGGTATATTCCTATCCTGTAAGGAAATCTATTAAAGGGTTATCTATCCTCAAGGAAGATCGTGGCTATTAAGTCTAAGGCTGAAACCTAAAATCCCTATGTCTAGTTCATTTTAGATTTACCATATCAATCTTATTGGTGATCAGAAAACAAGAAGCATTAAACTTAAGACTTAATAAATAAATCTTTAAATTACCCAAACTATAAAATAACCCCTTATAAACCGGTGATATTAAAATTCATCACAACCCCAGATAACTAACACATAATTATGGCTAGTAAAAACATAAAAGTAAAAGACATAAAGTAAAAGCTGAAAAGTAAATTACAATAAAATAAAATGCTAAGGTAAAATGAATTACTTTCACTACTACTAATTTAGATATCTCCCATAAAATAATATATAAACTTGTGATAAATTAACCAACCGACCAGTCTGGCGGTATCCTGATTAAGTCAAATTAAGTCCAACCAGCCATTAAGGCGGAACCAAAAATAAATTACCAACCGACCAGTCTGGCGGTATCCTTGATTAGTCAGGTTTAAACCAGATTAAAAATGAATTACCAACCGACCAATATAGCGGTATCCCTTATTAAGTCAATATTTTAAATAGTGAATATATTATTTTTAAGGGAGATTAATCTAAATAGTAACAGTAAAAGAATTACCTTTCACCCTAGCTGGGGTAGTTACATCATCATGGTGAATAGTAAAAACTGTAAAAAGTAAAAAGTAAAAATTAAATTACTATTATTACAAAAAGTAATTAAAATTATTTACAAAACTAAAAATTAAAAACTAAAAAAAATAAAAAAATAAAAGTTCTAGAGAGAGAAACTCTCTCTTTAGAGAGAAATCAAGAGAGAGAGAGGTGTATTGAAATCTGAAATTTCGCGCTGAATTTATAGGCAAAAATTTCACTGTTCGCGCGTCGCGACGCCAAGGTCCTCAGCGTCGCGACGCTGGATTTGTCGACGTGGCACGATGACAGCTTGACACGTAGCGATTCGGATAAGAGGATAAGGTCGACACGTGTCATGGCGGCTAAGACTCAATTATTATGCTGACGTCATTGGTGACGTGGCACTGTTCATGACGTCATTGGTGACGTCATGATGATGTGACGTGCGCACGTTAGTGGATCTTCTGTGGTGGTGACACGTGGCAAGGCGCATGTTAGCAAAGTCAAACTTCTCAAATTGTTGACCGTTGACCTGGCGCACGTTAGCAGATTCGGCTCACGTTGGGCGTCGCGGCGCGCAATGCTCCAGCGTCGCGACGCGAAAAAGATGAAAATATTCCTGTTGACGCTTTTTTGTCCGGTTTTGCCCCAAATTGCCTCCAGTGTTGTCCAAACTTTATTTATCTGCAAAATAACAATAAAACACATCAAAACGTTCACAAAACTCAAGAAACTATACAAAATATTAAGTTAAATGAGTGGGAAATAATGATATAAATACCACTCATCACACCCCCAAACCTAACATTTTGCTAGTCCTCGAGCAAAATACAAAATAAAATAACATAATAAAATTTAACTAAGCCATTTTCGTAGGGATCACGATTGCATTTAGCATATGCAACAAGCCTTTAAACCCCTAGGTGTCCCTAGTGGACGAGTTGTAGTCTCGTGAGGGTTTACAGCAATGATACCCACAAACATTTTACAAAAGTAAAAAGGTAGTAAAACTAATGCACACAAATGCAAAAAGACAAGCGAAAAGAGAATAAAGAAAGTTAGTGACTAATCAGGTGAAAATTCTACTCCAAGTTACTAGTTGTTTTGTTTCTTTCTAATTACTAAATAAGTAAATTCTCCGATTATTTTTACCATTCTCCAAATACACAGCCAACAAAATATTAATCAACTCATTTTTACCCACAACAGTCATAAGTGCAGTTGATAAGAGAGTAATATTTTTGTCCTAAAGTTCTATCAGATTTCACACCTTTTTGTAGCAATGGAATAATTTTCTGATTTTTCTCTGATTTTTTCTTTGATTTTTCTCTATTTTTTATTTATATACAATACCTTCCGTCTATGTAGCGAGCTTTGGGTTGGTGGCTCCCAAACCAGTTGGCTTTAGGGCACCAAGTGTTAAGACACCCCTACGGACTTAATTACTCAGACTTCAGATATATATATATATATATATTATATATATATATATATATATATATATATATATATATATATATATATATATTGCAGCATCTTTGATCCATGTAGCGAGCTTTGGGCCAGTGACTCCCAAACCAGTTGGTTTTAGGGCATTAGGTGTTAAAACACCTTATAGACTTAATAACCCGGATCTTAGATACTTTATTTTTGTAAATCAGATTTTTTTTTTTTTTTTTACTCCATTGCTTTTTTGAGATGCTTCCTCCAATTAAACTAGAGCACAGAATATTACAAACTTTTCAATTTTAGCTCATGTCTGTATGTTACTATATATGTTGATAATACCTGTCAACTGAGAATATGAAAATCCATTTTAGTCAGATTTATGGAGAATTCACAAATTAAATAATTCAAAATGAAATAACAAAAATTAACTTATTTCGAAATAGGTTTGAGATACGTCTCAGGAGTGGAAATTCCTTACTCGGCTATCTCTTACCAATTTCACCTTTTTAGTCAAAATAAAAACACAAAACGCAAAATATTTTTGTAATTTTTGAAAATTTTCCAATTTTTTTGTATTTTTAAGGAAAAATTTTGAACTAAAAATAAAAATAACACACATACTAAAAACAAGCTATTAATCAACTAATTCCCTCCCCCAAACCTAAATGAGACATTGTCCTCAATGTCTTAAACAGTAGAATGAGAGTTAGAAGGTAATACCTGGTCAGCTGAAATTTTACAGGAAAAATTACCGATAAGAAAATTACCGATTAAGATTTATGTCCAAGTTAAGGTTCTTACCACAATTGCTATTTGACCATTTTTTTATTAAAATTTTGGCAGAATCACCTCTAAAAACTCAAAATTTCCCCAAAATTCACCCTAAAAAATTATCACCAATCAATCCCAACTTTGGTATTTTTCAGAAAAATCCGACAGAGTCTCCCCTGAATTTTTGATTATCCAACACAACCTAAATCTATCAAATGCCACAAACACTCCAATTCAACTCTTCGCTCCCAAAATCTACGAATCCAATTAATCCACAATCCAACCCTTCGTAATTAAAAATTCCCAAATCAAACACACCACAATTCAAACCTAATTACCAAATCAATTTACCAATTACCAAATCAAATTTTATCAAATTATTACCGTTAATTTGATTTTGGCAGTGAAGGATACGGATCGGTTTGGATTTGTGTTTGATTTGTTGAGGCTCGATTTCGGTTGCTGTGGTTGGCGGTGGTAGCTCCGGTGAGGCTCGGTTTTGGTAAGGGTTCGGCAAAGGTGGCTCGGCTTCTGGTGGTTGTTGGTGGCTGCTCACGGTGTGGATCTCAGTTGGAGGTGGTGGTGGTTATCGGCTCTTGCGGTTTCGGTCGTGGATTTTGGCAGTCTCACGGTGGTGGATCTCGGTTTGTCTCGATGGTGGCAAAGATGGGTTTCTGGTAGATCTCGGCAATGGCTCTCGATTTGGTGGGTCTCGGCTGGCTGGATCGTGCGTGGTGGGTGGTGGCTCTCGGTTTTGTCTCTGATCTCAGTTGAGGACGGGGTTTTGCTCGGTGGTGAGGCTATGGTGAGTCTCGGTTTTAAGGTGATGGTTGGTGATTGGTTGAGGATGAAGAAGATGAAGAGTGAAAGGAGATGCTGCCAGCGCCCTGCTTATGTCTCTGATTTCGAGTCAGCGTCGCGACGCTGAATTTTTTTTATTTTTATTTTTTATTTTTTTTTTTGGCAAAACCATGTCTTGTGACGGATAAATCCATAGGGACGCGTCTCAAAAGATGTCTCCTTACTTGGCCGTCTCCTGGATCAACTTTGTATCTTCGTGATTTTGTCAAATTTTTATTTTGAAAATCCCGCTTGCACTGGCTTGCTTTGTCCTAAAAAATTCCGTTTTTATTTTTCCTGCAAAACTAACACACAAAATTAAAAAGTTCACACAAAATATGAAAAATAAATTACAACAAATTGCATGGGTTGCCTCCCTGCTAGCGCTAAATTTTTCGTCTTCAGCCAGACGTGACTGAAATTCATCTGTTAAGGAGGTTTCAATGTCGTTTTAGATGTCCGATCAAAAACAATCCCGTGAGCGTTGCTTTTGAAGGGTCTCTTCCAACGGTAAGGTGGCAAAAAGAGTTTTGTCCCATTCAGTGCTCGTGCTACCTTTTTGCTCCTTGTTGTTCCAGTGGTTCCTGCAAAGAAAGAAAGAAAATCAGGAGGTCTTATATGGTGCTTGACTTGGAATAGAAGTTCCATTCTGTCAAGCTTCTGGGTGATATCTTTGATTTGTACTCCCCAAAACAGCGATGTTTCTCCTGAATGCTCTGGATCTTTATTAAGGTCAGACATTTGCCCCTCCATTTGATCTGCTTCTCGTTCCACCTGAGGATGAAAAGATGTGTCTGACATTAGGTCTTCATCCTCTGATCTGAGTGAAATGATTGGTTCAGGTAGATCTTCTTCAAACATTTGTGCAATGGAATCTCCAAGATCTTCATTTTGAGGATTGAAAGTTTGATCCTCCGTTGTTGGTGCAGTTGGTACAAATAGATCAGCTTCATCCTCGTCAGAGTCGGAATAATAAAAATCAAATCGAGACTTTGCCGGTTTGGGCTCCTGAACTGATACCTCTGGTTGTTGATACTGCTTAGCTTCCTCCTCTGTTGAAATGTCATTGTGAAATGATTGGTACTCGAAGGCTTCATCAGTGTCATCTGGAACTGGTTCTTGAGGTATATAGTTCTGGTTTCTGTTAATTGTCTGATCTGATCTTTCATTCTCTGTATGGATTCTGTTTGACTCTGAAATTGTGCATCAAATCGAGATGTCTGTTCTTTGAACATGTGAATCAATTGATCTTCCTCTGATGGTTCTGGTTGTTGGTAAGGATCAAAGGTAGATGGTGGATAAGATGGAAAATGTGGCTCTGTGAAATGTGATGGTTCTTCGTACCATGAAGGATCTTGATAGTTCTGACATCCTGGATGGTAGTTGTATTCGCAATAATCGCTTGGGTGGTCACCATTACATATGTCACATCTCCACAATGAGTTCTGTTGAGCAAATGTAGTATTGTTTGGTTCTGGCATCCAGTGATAATTGTTGGGCTCGACAACAGGCCTCAGAAAACCGGACTGTTGCTCCCAGATGTGGGGTGTATCTTCTTGCAAAGCACGTAATCTTTCAATCTCCCAGTAATGTTCCATTTTTAAGTAACCTGAAATAAAAAGAAAGAAATAAAATTACAGATAAAAATAAAGAAAATTAGATACAAGTAAATTAGATAGCTTCAAAATTAACAACTCAAGAAATATAAGTCCCCGGCAACGGCGCCAAAAACTTGACCGGCGTAAACACACACGTATAACGCAAGCGCACGTATCGTTCAAGTAGTATAAAAATATCGATCCCACGAGGACTTAATTCCTACTGTTGTTATTAATTATTGAATCTATTTATTTACAAATATCTAATTATAAGGAGAATAGAATTGATTGCTTGATTGATTTGGTTGATTAAAGATTTGCTAAATAAATAAATAAAAAGATAAAAGAAAATACTAAAGAAAATAAAAGACACAAAGATCCAGGGTTGTGAATCATTCTAATATCATTTAAAAGATGAAGTGATTATCTTAAAGTTGGGTAATATATTGATTTATTAACCTGGAACACTAAATTATGTGTAAGCCTCTGTCGATGGTCAGACACAAATACCCAGTTTAACCCAATTGAACCATATGTCTATGTCAACCAAATTATCTGGATTCATTAAGTTTAAGTTCCAATTATGGCTACCCCCGCCCGACAGGTATATTCCTATCCTGTAAGGAAATCTATTAAAGGGTTATCTATCCTCAAGGAAGATCGTGGGCTATTAAGTCTAAGGCTGAAACCTAAAATCCCTATGTCTAGTTCATTTTAGATTTACCATATCAATCTTATTGGTGATCAGACAACAAGAAGCATTAAGCTTAAGACTTAATAAATAAATCTTTAAATTACCCAAACTATAAAATAACCCCTTATAAACCGGTGATATTAAAAATCATCACAACCCCAGATAACTAACACATAATTATGGCTAGTAAAAACATAAAAGTAAAAGACATAAAGTAAAAGCTGAAAAGTAAATTACAATAAAATAAAATGCTAAGGTAAAAGGAATTACTTTCACTACTACTAATTTAGATATCTCTCATAAAATAATATATAAACTTGTGATAAATTAACCAACCGACCAGTCTGGCGGTATCCTGATTAAGTCAAATTAAGTCCAACCAGCCATTAAGGCGGAACCAAAAATAAATTTACCAACCGACCAGTCTGGCGGTATCCTTGATTAGTCAGGTTTAAACCAGATTAAAAATGAATTACCAACCGACCAATATAGCGGTATCCCTTATTAAGTCAATATTTTAAATAGTGAATATATTATTTTTAAGGGAGATTAATCTAAATAGTAACAGTAAAAGAATTACCTTTCACCCTAGCTGGGGTAGTTACATCATCATGATGAATAGTAAAAACTGTAAAAAGTAAAAAGTAAAAATTAAATTACTATTATTACAAAAAGTAATTAAAATTATTTACAAAACTAAAAATTAAAAACTAAAAAAATAAAAAAATAAAAGTTCTAGAGAGAGAAACTCTCTCTTTAGAGAGAAATCAAGAGAGAGAGAGGTGTATTGAAATCTGAAATTTCGCGCTGAATTTATAGGCAAAAATTTCACTGTTCGCGCGTCGCGACGCCAAGGTCCTCAGCGTCGCGACGCTGGATTTGTCGACGTGGCACGATGACAGCTTGACACGTAGCGATTCGGATAAGAGGATAAGGTCGACACGTGTCATGGCGGCTAAGACTCAATTATTATGCTGACGTCATTGGTGACGTGGCACTGTTCATGACGTCATTGGTGACGTCATGATGATGTGGCGTGCGCACGTTAGTGGATCTTCTGTGGTGGTGACACGTGGCAAGGCGCATGTTAGCAAAGTCAAACTTCTCAAATTATTGACCGTTGACCTGGCGCACGTTAGCAGATTCGGCTCACGTTGGGCGTCGCGGCGCGCAATGCTCCAGCGTCGCGACGCGAAAAAGACGAAAATATTCCTGTGACGCATTTTTGTCCGGTTTTGCCCCAAATTGCCTCCAGTGCTGTCCAAACTTTATTTATCTGCAAAATAACAATAAAACACATCAAAACGTTCACAAAACTCAAGAAACTATACAAAATATTAAGTTAAATGAGTGGGAAATAATGATATAAATACCACTCATCAATAAATACTGGTTATGTCATCAATTTATGACACATATGTGATAAATTGTTAAGAATTAATGATAGATATGTGACAAATAATTATCTGTTAAGAAATAATGACAGAAGTCTTAACAGAAAATATTTCTATCAAGAACTAAGGATAACAATACTTGAGAGAAAAATAATTTTATCAAGAATTCATGATTTATAATTCAAAATATTAGTAAATGCCAAATTTAAAACTATTACATGAAATTTATTATGAAAAAATTAATTTTAAATTAAAAAATAAAAATTAAATTATGTGGATTAAAAATTAATTATGTATTTCGAGCATAGTTTTCGTAATCGGACTAGACCGGTCGGTTCAATTGGTTAAATCAGGAACCGATATTTGGTCTAGTCAAAGTCATGTTAAAAAATCGGTAGAGTTTATAAATCGGAAAAATTAGTAGAAAATCGAAACCAATTAAACCCGATTTTTTTAAATTTTAATATGTAATTACAATAATTTTATAACTCGATTTTTTATTTAAATAATAATTATAAAAAACATTTTTTAAATTTTTAAATTTCAATTGAAATTACTCTTTTATCCTTCTGTCTTAATTGTTTATGAACCTAATTCCCACGTTTGTTCACGAGCCTAGTCTAAAAATTTTACTTCACTGAGTTCACTCTCTGTCTCTCTCCCTCGTGAGCAAAACAAACAAATCCCTAATTTTTTTTCTTCTGTTTTTTGTACCAATTCTATCTCTCTCTTTCAAACAAAATGATTCAAATCTTTAAAGTTTAAAACATTAGTTTTGAATCTCTCTCTCTCTCAAACCCTTGACTTAGGATTTGTTTTTCTTCATCAATTTCATCATTTTAAGTTGGAAAATGATAAACCAACTGAAAGATAAAAGATGATTAAAACTAATCACAAAATACATGTATTATACAGAAAAATTATGTTTAAACGACATAGTATATGTATTTTATGTTAGCGTTAGTTACCATTTGGTCCATGTATCATTTTAAGTTATGAATTTTTATATATTAGATAAAATTCTACATGTTTGACTAATCAACCATATCTTAATTTTAACTAATCAATCATCCATTAATTAGACTCGTCAAATGCAGTACTTAAGCATCATTTGGACGGATTGAACTATCAAAACGCCTTACCCCACGGAGCTTCTTTGACATCATAGATTGCGTGTTGATATTATGAATTAAGTGATTATCATAGTGTTTGAGATTGCAAATTAAATTTTCGGTTTTCATATGGAATAGCGTTGCAAAACAGAACTAAGGCATTCCTTTTGTAGGATAGAGTGTTGTATGATTGAGAGTAACAAAAGCCAACCAAGCATGGAATTCAATTTGATCTTATACACAAAATAAATCCAGCGAGTTTCAGTTATTTTAAATTCATAAAAAAGCTTATATACTCTTCTAATTTGATTGAAGTTATTTTGATTTATCTTGATTGAGTCTTGCTAAATGCTAACTAGAGTTTCAAAATTTCATAAATGTGAGCAAATAAAGAGGGTAAGTAGCCATATCATTTATTCATTTAATACATAATCCTAATATCTTAAGAACATTATGAATGTTCAGATGAAAGACATATAAATTTGATTATTTTTGTTGATAATGCGTCAATCCTTGGCGAGATGAGAGGAAGCGTTCCACTAATCAACCATTAGTGGTTTTATATCCAATCATTGTTGTCTTGTATTCTTTTGAATCTGGAATCTACCCATTAATAAGCTCACCTGACTGATCTAAACCCATATCAGTAACAAGCCACCCAAAAAGTACAAATAGAAGTTTCAATCATTTGGAAATCTTAACTTCATGTGGGTTCAAAAAAAAAAACTTTTTACTTTTGTGGTATTGACTATTTTATTTTTGAATTCTCTTCATGTAACATCCTTAATCTGGAGATGTTTTGACAGGTGACAGATCCCACCGTTCCTAAGTGTTAGAAAACATAATCCCTGATATATTTACATGTTTGTCCTCTTAGGATCTAACCATATATGTATTACTAGTCCTAGATTTATTTACATGCTAATTGAAATAAATCTATACTAACCACAACACAATTGCATACCTTTTTTCTTGTAGAGACCTCTTAATCAAATTTAATTGATTGCTTAATTCAATAAGCTAATGATCTTATTTATAGGAGGGAAATCAAGTCACTATGCATTGATTACTATTAATCAAATTATTAGGATGCATAATGACATTTTCTAACCCTTACAAAAATGTTAACATCATGGGTGCACCATATGTTCCCCATTTAACATTTCACTAATTGTTGTTACTTAACAACCCTTGTTGTTACTTAATTATTTGATTAACAACTCTTGTTATTTACTTAATTATTTGATATTACTAATTGTTGTTATTCAACAACACCAAATAATTAACTTAATAATTTCCAACATGAAATTATTACTAATTGTTGTTATTTAACAACATCAAATAATTGCTTAATAATTTCCATTAACAACAATTAACATTATCCAACATCTCCCACTCACACATGATGGGATTAACAATTTTTATTATCTCTACAAGAATAATTCATACTTTGCAATTATGCCGTGCGACCAGCATACTTCGAGAGCTCATTTGCTATACATCTGTTAGGAATATATAGCCGCTCGAAAAATGGATAGAACCATAGTGGATTATGTATGCAGTATCCTCGATCATTTATCACATTAAATCTCTCTCGATCTCTTTTCGAATGTAATATTTATTTTGTATTCACAATCATGTTTGATCACATAGAATAACATAATTGGTCGACCAGTGAATACAAGCTAATGTGATATTACTTATATAATGATCTTTCTCCTTTCTCGAATCTCTCAACTTTGATTCAATTCGCTTTTCCAGAGATGTTCTTTCAGATCGAATCTCTCATGATCTTTCAGCAACACTCCAAGATAGTGATCATCAAATCTAAGTTTTAAGAAGCAGACAAGAGTCTAAAGGGTACAATGTGAGATTTAAATAATCTCAAGGGTCTCACACAATATCAAGACTGAGATCTTTACTTGTATTACCCTCAATAGCCGCAAATGTACACATGGTATGAAAACATGTGCTACAGTATTCTCTCATTTCCCATGGAGCGCATGTCTCATAAAATACCGTACATGTTATAGTTCAGACAAAACACAATGTCTAACTCATAACTGACATTAAGACAAGTAAGGTGAAACGAACTTATTCACCTTAGGTCATATCACAGAGAAAATGACCTTATAACGACATTACTTAATTTTCAAGCTTGAGCTCTCTAAATTATCACTTCAGATAATTAGCTTAAAAATTTGTCTCATCTCCCATTAACACAAAGTAATGGAGGCGATTGCCCGTGTGAGAGGCCAATCATTCTCTTGTCTGACATACTTCTCATACTAACTAATAGTATATTTGTTTAAACATGTATCGACATAATAACATGTAAACATTGAATACAAACATCAATGAGTATTAACATTAGTAAACATTATTTGGGAAAAATACATATCATAATATGTAAGCACATTAACATCTACGCAATCCCTGAGTTCTTACATGTCTAACAAAGACATCTCTAGGAACAGGTTTGGTCAATGGATCTGCTACCATTTCTTACGTAGAAATGTACTTCATGTTTACCTCTTCTCGTGCAACTATGTCTTTCATAAAGTTATATTTGGTATCTATATGTTTCGTTTTACAATGAAATTTTGGGTCTTTTGTGTAGGCTATCGCTGCTTCACTATCACAGTTAACTAATACTGGACCAGAAGCTTCATTTGACATACCCAAATGATCCAAGAACCTTTTCAACCACACAGCCTCTTGTACTGCTGATGAAAAGGCCACAAATTCAGCCTCAATTGTGGATAAGGCTATACAAGATTGTTTCTTACTGCTCCATAAAATGGCACCATTGTTTAGCAAGAAAACAAAACCGGAGGTAGATTTTCTTTCATCTAAATCTCCTACCCAGTCAGCATCAGTATAGCCTCTCAATTGCAGATCATTTCCTTGATAACACAATGAGTAATCAGCTGTCCCTCTCAGATACCTAAATATTCTTTTAACTGCTTTCCAATGTGCTAGTCCTGGATTGGATTGGTATCTACTTACCATTCCAACAGCGAAACAGATATCAGGTCTTGTACACAACATTGCGTACATTAAACTTCCAACTGCATTTGCATAAGGAACTTTATTCATTTGTTCTTTTCCTGTGGAGTTTCAGGACACAATCTACGACTCAAAGCTTCAGTTTTCGTGATAGGAGTATCAATGGGTTTGCAAGCCTGCATTTGGAAGCGTTCAAGAATTTTCTTTATATATGACTCATGTGAAAGAGATAATAAATTCTTTGAACGATTTCTTGAGATTTAACCCCAAGAATATATGCAGCTTCACCCATATCTTTCATCTCGAAGTTAGATGATAACCATTCTTTAATGTGTTTTACAAACTCCTTATCATTTCCGGCTATAAGTATATCATCCACGTACAAAGATAAGATAATGAACTTATCTTTATCTCTCTTGGTGTACACACAATGATCCTCATCTATCATTGTGAAATCATTCGAAATGATTGTTTTGTGGAATCGTATATACCATTGTCTAGACGATTGCTTGAGACCATATATAGACTTTAAAAGTCTACATACTTTCTCCTTTTCATTTTCTTTTATGAAACCTACTGGTTGTTCCATGTAGATTTCTTCATCAAGTTCTCCATTGAGAAAAGCAGTCTTTACATCCATTTAATGTAATTCTAGATCCATACTTGCTACTATAGCCAGAATCAAGCGAATTGAGGTAAACCTTACAACAGGTGAAAAAGTCTCTTCATAGTCAATTCCTTCCTGTTGCGTATACCCTTTTGCCACAAGTCGTGCTTTATATCTTTCGATATTGCCATCAGCATTACGCTTTATTTTAAGAACCCATTTGTTCTTAACAGCTTTGCGTCCTTTGGGTAGATCAACCAATTCCCAAACTTGGTTGGACCTCATTGACTCCATCTCTTCTTCCATTGCTTTCATCCATTTTTCCTTAGCATGACACTGAAGAGCCTCTCTTATGTTTCTAGGTTCTTCATCATCTTGAGGTAGAATCATAAAGGTTTCTCCTTCGATTTCGAAACGACGTCGAGGAATGCCTATACGATTACTACGTCGCAATTGGGATTCTAGTGGTGGAACTGATTCCTCACTTTCGATATTATTCCCATTTGGATCGTGCACATTGCTCCCACTTGGATTATGTACATCACTCCCACTCAGATCACGTAAATGAGACTCGTGTGAAACTAATTCATCATTTTGAGATTCATGTGAAACAGATTCACCATGTTTTCTCAAATTTCTCTCATTACTCCCACTTGAATTAGGTAAACCTGAGTGTTCACCAATCATGTGATCCATGTGATCTTGGGTTTCATATAGAGATAAATCTTGACCTATCTCTCCTGCTTAGGAAATCATTTTCTAAAAATGTGATATCTCATGATTCAAATTCTGTCACGCCTCCACTTTCATGTTCACCTATGCAAACATATCCTTTTGATTGTTCAGAATATCTTATGAAGATACTCTTTTTTCCTCTTGGGCCTAACTTTCCATGTTCGTAAGAACGCACATGAACATAAGTCGCACAACCCCAAGTTTTAGAAAGTGAATATCTGGTTTACGACCTGTCCATAACTCATATGGTGTGGTGGACACAGATTTAGATGGCACTCGGTTAAGTACATATGTGGCAGTTAATAATGCATCACCCCAATAGGTTATAGGCAAATTTTTTGTGCCATCATAGACCTAACCATCTCAAGAAGAGTTCTATTTCTTCTTTCCGCAACACCATTTTGTTGAGGAGTAGCAGGAGTAGTCAACTGACGACTAATTCCTTTTTCATCACATAATTCTCTGAAATGATCAGATAAGTACTCACGACCACGGTCAGTGCGTAGTGCTTTAATTTTCTTGTTCAATTGATTTTCTGTCAAATTCATAAATTTCTTGAAACATTCTAATGCTTCGGATTTATGAGCAATTAAATAGACATAACCAAAGCGAGTAAAATCATCTATAAATGTGATGAAATAAGATGCTCCATGCCTTGCCCTGACATTCATTGGACCACAGATATCTGAATGAATTAATTGTAATGGAAATTCTGCTCTAGTCCCTTTTCCAAATGGTTTTCTCGCAGTTTTTCCTGCCAACAATATTCACAGGTTGACAATTCTACCTTCTCATATTTCCCAGAAAGCCTTCTTTGGCTAATCTGTTCATTCTTTGCTGGCCAATGTGGCCAAGTCTAGCATGCCACACAGTTACATCACTATCATCACCGACAGATGAAGTAACAACGAAAAACCGAATTATGATTAAAACATTCAACATTAATACAATAAAACCATCCAGAAAATAACCAGAACCATAATGTATTGTACCTAAGTACAAATCAACACCAAATTTATGGAAGTTCAAATTGAAACCTAAATTAACCAAAACCAACACAGATACTAAAATTCGAAAACAAAAACATTGTGGAGCAAACAATCATGTAGTAGTAAAGTTTTTCCACCATGCATGACTAACTTGCATGTTCATGTGCCTTTGACTTCAACCCGTGAGTTGTTGCCAACATATATCCACTTCACCCCAGGTGAAATTCGTCGAAATTCCACGAAGGCATCTCTATCCTTCGCTACATGGTCTGTGGCTCCTGAGTCTACAGTCCACAAAGGATTAGATTCAGTTAGAAAGATTGAACTTGAAACACATATTTCATTTAAATATGCACGAAAGGTATTCACCTTTTTAGGCTCAGTGCAGTCACGAGCAAAATGATTTTTCTTACCACAGTTAAAACATTTAACCTTTGCCATGTTTTTCTTTTTGGTAGACGTTTTCCTTTCCCATGTTGATTGGTTTTCTGTTTCTTTTCTGGCTTAGAAGAATTTTGTTCTTTTCCGAACTGGAACCACCACCATGAAATTTTCTTTTCTTTTTGAAACCCCCAGGTTTGCTAGTTTCTGTCATATACACTTCAGTATTTGACTTAGCAGCCGCAAGGCGGTCGCTTTCTAATTCAAGGTGACGTTTGGCATCATCAAAGGTTTTGATGCTCTCATTGTGGGTCAAATGCATCTTCATATGCTCCCAGCTATTTGGAAGAGAACGAATGACCGCTTGGACTTTCTGTTCATCTGTAAGAACATGTCCAGCATCTGCCAGTTCAGTAATCATGTTTGACATTTGCCTCAAGTGTTTTGACATAGTGAACTCAGGACGTTTCTTGTATGTGTCAAACTTGATTGTCAGTGACCTGAGTTTGGTTATTGAGGTACTACCAAACTTTTCAGCTAGTGTGGACCACATGTCCTTAGCCATGTCATATTTCCTGAACTCTTTCATTAGGTCATTATCCATACTGCTCAGCAACGTAATGCGGGCAA
The DNA here is from genome assembly GCA_019454045.1 of Zanthoxylum bungeanum. NCBI lineage: Eukaryota > Viridiplantae > Streptophyta > Magnoliopsida > Sapindales > Rutaceae > Zanthoxylum > Zanthoxylum bungeanum. Next base: position 125,794 of record SKCR01029751.1, read on the forward strand.
TGGAATTCTTTTTCTTCCAGGCCTCATAAGCCTCTCGGTCTTGCCTGTGTTGGGCCGTAGTGCCCTGTTCAGGTTCATCCATGCTCATTTTCAAAGTTTCAAGAATCTCTTGTTCTTCTAGCACATATTGGATTTTCATGCTCCAAATTTCATAATTATCGCCATTCAGTTTCTCACCCTTGTTGAGTTCAGCAATAATGTTCTTTGTGCGGAAGCCATATTAAAAACACAAAGTTTCTACAGACATTCATGCACAATTGTTAATACTTTTATTATTTTATCATGAAACGAATTATGTTTAATAAAATTATTCAATGGGGTTGGAGTCAAAAGGCCACTATGTGTCCAATCATAATCCAATTACTCAATGTAAAAATATTATCAACATAATCAATCATGTAAAATTATTTTCTAAAAAATTACATAAATTCTTAGAACATCTTAATCATGCGACCATTGTACATGACAATCATTGATTTAATTACATAAATTCAAAATCAACATGAAACATATAAATACAATAATTGCATGCCATGAAGTAACAGATAATTACACACATAAATATCAACATAGTTTTATTATAGAAAAACTAATATCTAACACTTAAAATTTTTCCGGTTCTAGTGTTCCAATGAATAAAAGTCTTTGGATAAGAATCCTCAAATTCTTTTGGTAACTGGTAATTGATCTTGGACAACCATGGGAAACCTATTGCAAATTTCGGATCCTTGCAACATTTCCGAGACATCAAAGGAAAAATGGTATTATTTGCCTTTGAAGATATTCAATCGCTAACCTCTCAATGGCTATGTTGTATTGAACACGTAGTTCTTCTGTATGAGTTACTAATTTCCAAATATCAGTAAGCCTTTTTTGCCATATTTCCGGGAGAGTATTTCGTAGCAATCTGAGTCTGTTCGGTTGTCCTATCCAATTACCCTCCCATATAGATTCTGTAACATGTTATTAAAGGTGATTATATGCGAAATCATATCATCATCTTCTTTCATCCGATACCTATCCAGATCCAGCAACATGTCTTTCATTTTTCACTGTGGGCGGATGTCATAACCTTTTTGCAGTTTTTTTTGCATCGGCATGATTTTTCTGCAATGAATACAAAGAAAAATCAATATAATGAAACACAAAGTACATTAACTAAAATAAACATCACAAAGATATTCATTTACATAAACACAAAGTTTATATGATAAAACAATTTATCATGACCGATTAATACAACATGCAAAAGGACTAGACATTTAATCATGACGGATCGGAATTAACAAAGCAAACCGATACAGACATGACCAACACGGATGTCCACGCGCCACTCACGCGCCACAGGAGTGGCTCACGCTCCTCCATGCGCCACCACGCGCCGGCCACGGGCTCCCACTTGCCCTCACGCGCCCTCACGCGCCGGCCAGCCTCGGGTAAGTTTCACGCGCGGACGACATTTCGTCCGCGAGATCTGTGTAAGTATGACATGTCGGTTCTATGTTAAAGACGCAGACGACTTGTCGTCTATCTTCTATCCGGATGACATGTCGGTTGAGCCTATTATTCGCGTACGACTTGTCGTACAATATTCGGATGACTTGTCGTCCGTTTTTCTAAAGACCGGATGACATGTAGTACGGCTATTCTGGGAGTGTTTTTCTGGGTAAAAACAGATTCATCTAGCCAACTTCTAGGGTCCATATCTTTCTCAAGTTTAATCCATATTAAGCAAATGATATACCAAATTGAAGATCTCATGACGTAGTTTTCAAAACATATTTGAACATGCGATTATCAATTTTCTACAGAGAGTTATTACGGCCCAAAGTTGGAAGAAAATCATTTTTTAAAAACAAAAACCAGAAGCATTTTCAACATTTTTCATGCTTGTTCATGCAATTTTTGTGTAATTTAACTAGAATACATGCATTTAAGCTACTGATACCAATGTTAGAAAAAATAATCCCTAATATATTTACATGTTTGTCCTCTTAGGATCTAACCATACATGTATTACTAGTCCTAGATTTATTTACATGCTAATTGAAATAAATCTATACTAACCACAACACAATTGCATATCTTTCTTCTTGTAGAGACCTCTTAATCAAATTTAATTGATTGCTTAATTCAATAAGCTAATGGTCTTATTTATAGGAGGGAAATCAAGTCACTATGCATTGATTACTATTAATCAAATTATTAGGATGCATAATGACCTTTTCTAACCCTTACAAAAATGTTAACATCATGGGTGCACCATATGTTCCCCATTTAACATTTCACTAATTGTTGTTACTTAACAACCCTTGTTGTTACTTAATTATTTGATTAACAACTCTTGTTGTTTACTTAATTATTTGATATTACTAATTGTTGTTATTCAACAACACCAAATAATTAACTTAATAATTTCCAACATGAAATTATTACTGTTTGTTGTTATTTAACAACATCAAATAATTTGCTTAATAATTTCCAATTAAAAAAAATTAACATTATCCAACACTAAGCCTCAAACTAATACTCTAATGCTCATAAAGCGTACTAATCTTAATCAAATGATACTAACTGGACTCGTGCAAAACATTGAATTTAAATACTATTCTCAAGTTATATTACATATATTTAGTAATTCCATATTACCTTCTGTCGTTATTATATTCACACATATACATATATTAACACGACAAAGCACTAACAATATTTTATATGAAAGTATGACTACACATGATGGATCCATTCCTAGTGACTGTAGTGACACTTCCTCTCATCTATCCTTGTCTCCAAATCAACCATGGCTCAATGATGTGAATTGGGAGGGTAAGAACCCTTGAACCCACAAACAATATGAATCAAGAACCTAGAAAAGCCAATATGGACAAATTAGAATCCCTAAACCCGTTGAATATTAGATTCAAGAACCTAGGTTGCAAGAAAACGCCACAAAGTTTGCAAGATTTTGATGAGTTATAGTTCTTTCAAGAAGACAAGAGGATGCCTCACGAAATTATCTAAAAAATATGTTTATTATTGGTTATTTAATAAAATAACAAGTCATAGCCTTTTATAGAGAGGCTTAACTCATAAGTTATAAAGGAAAAAGCCTTAATCACGCCACTAAAGCCTCACACACGCCTAAACTACCACACATGTCAACAGGCACGTGAAACCTAATTTTAACCCCTAGTTCACACGATCGTTCATGCATGGCACATGCACGTGAACTCCTAACTAAGCAATATAAGGGCTTAAATAATTAATTGTCCAGCCCATTACACAATTAAAATAAATAAATAAAACAAACCCAAGTACTCGGTCAAATAATATATCATCAGTAGGCCGAATTATTACATCATTAAAAATGGACTAAGTATCATATGCTAAGGCTTGAATTAAGGTCAACAATGGTGGTCTTTGATCTTGCAAGCCTGTCTTCATAGTTGAATCACTTGAGAATCCATGGCGGGAATCGGCCAACGTCTTCTGAACAAGTCCATTCATCGTATCCTTGATCTTCTTAGCTCTGGATCTTATAATTATGTCATATGGAACCTCTAATAGGTCTTGAATATCTTGAGCAATAGGTTGAGTGCCTTGATTCTCATCATTCCCCCTCTTCTCGAAAGGATTTATCCTCGAATCTGCATCAAATAATGATAAGTCAGAAACATTAAAACTAGTAGAAATATGGTACTCACCTGGAAGGTCCACTTTATAAGCATTATCATTTATCTTCTCAATAATCTAAAATAGACCATCTCCCATTGGATTCAACATGGACTTTCTGTTCTCGGGAAACCTCTCATTGCGTATATGCACCCAAACCCAATCATCTAGCTGAAATGTGTAACACCTCGGTAATTTCGATGATTACTATGTTATAGATGGCATGATACATGAAGTAAATAATGCTCAAGTGTGAATGTTCTCTTGAATTGCTTTTCGGACATTCGATAAATTCCTCGCAGTTCCGATACAGAATTTACTCTAAGATTTAATCCGGCCAGCCCTTAGTATTTAGGCCACAACGTTCATACGATCTCCGATTTTTATGAATTTTATATCTTCGGAAAGCTAAGACCGAGACCTACAACTTCCAGGTTGGATATTTTTATAAATTCGAATCAAAAGTAGGTCAAAAATCATATATTTCATGGATACTACAGTAAAATTCAGGAATTAACTAGAATTGAGTGATGTGGCACCATCTCAACCACTCATTTCATACAAAAAAAATCAGTCATTTTCCTATAAATAGGGGACTATTAATTCATCTCCTTTCAAAGCCAAAAATGTGAATGGTGTTGGCACAGTTGTGGAACCCTAGAGTCTCATCGGTGCCCCGGGCAGCGGAGACTAACCTATGGATATCAAGTATGGATGTAATTTTAAAATATTTGATGAAATAATATATTCCATTAAGAGTGTATAGGAAAAAACCGGGACAGAATCGGAGTCCGGAAGCTCCCGAACGAAGCAAAACAAAATCAGTGCGCGTGAAGGGCGCCACACGCGCTACAGTGCGCGCGCACTGCGAGCGTGAAAAGTGTGCGCGGCACTGTAGCGCGCAGCCCCTTTATTTATTTTTATTTTTTGTTTGCTAAGTAGCAGCTCTCATTCCAGAGAGCTGCAATAAGAGGGTTTATAACCCAATAAATTTTCGGTCTTCCCTAAACACTTCAAAAACATCCAAAATTAATTTTTAATTTCAAAACCAACATAAACACATGTTATAGAATAAAAATCTAGTTTTTCAAAATATCAAATATTTTTCCAAAAACATAAATTTATTCTAAATACGCATTAGCGTAAATTTTGAATCCATTACACAAACCATTTTAGAATCCCAATTACGAAATGTCCCGTGAACAATTCTAGTCCACCTAAAGGTGGTCAAGTGAATCTAGAATGGTAGCCATAGCTCTAAGCCTTAATCTAGAGTTCCAAACTCTAATTAATTGTTCCATGTCCAACATGAACATCTTTGACCTAATTACAAGCTTGTTGGGTTTATACTTCTAAAGTATCCTAACACAATTGATTAGCCTTATGATCAAACATTACCTAGTAAGCTTGATGCAAGATCCAATCTACTTCTCCTTGTTGAAATTGTTGAAGAACCTCCAAGGTGTGCAAGCTTGACTTCAAGATCCAATCTTGTTTCCAATGCTTCCAAGCTTCACTTCAATATCCAATCTTGATTTCTCCTAGATGAAATGTTGTAGAGACCTTACAAGCTTCTCTAAACACTTCTCTAACTTAGGCTAACCTCTCAAGAATTTGCTTATGCTTGTATTTGAACTTGTAATTAAAATCTTCCTAAAGCTTGCTATTTATAGCAAAACTTAGGCAATTTTTAATTAATAAAAGTTATAATCAACTTTTAAGTGGGCTTAATCTAATTTGTCCAAATATGTATAATCAGGTGTGACTAATCTTCATTGTCTCCCACTTTAATTTAATACAATTAAATCAAGCCAAAGATTAGGAAATGGATTAGTTAAATGTTTGCCACCTTGATTTAATCCAATTAAAACAAGCCAAAACCACCTATTATTACATACTTACAATTACCATAATATTCTCAAATGGTAGAGATAATTATGATTTTACAATTAAGCCCTTGTGTAATTATTGAATTAATCTAATTAATCCAATTAGGTCCAAGTAAATAATCAATGTTATCCAATAACACTTGATTATCTTAGTTGATAATTATAATATCGAATATTATATTTTATCAAAAATAATCAGCTACCCAAGTGCTCAACGAGTACACTTCATATTGGGACTCTCTAAGTTCAGTATAAGCCTAGCTAATATGTACACAATTCGGCCACCTCCGAATTCGCGAAGAACACGAACGACCTTTCTGAACTATACAAGTCGAGGTCATCACATATGTTTAACAATCCCTCCGTCGTAGGCTATCCGAGTTGTGCTTAGGAAACATAGAATATACCGTCAAGTTTCCAAGACGCACATCTCATGTCGACATGTCCATGATTCTTCATAACTGATGTGATCCACCCTAGGTGATCGAATTTGGCCAAAGATTTAAGAATTGTGACTTTACTAACATGGATACCTAAACCCATTATGGTACACATACGGGCCGACGGTTCCTATCTTGCTTCGCACTTGATTACTGAGTGCATCGGTCCACACCCAATGAACATCTAGAGGCCAGACCATGAAGCGTTTCTGACATACATGGCATCTAAGTGTGGAGGATCTCACACAAAATCAATGCTATCCTATAGTCAAAGGATTACATATGCTACTCGACTCGATGAGATTCCTATTGACGGTGGTGTGTACTTCCAACTATTAGGAATCACCAGTGAGTCATTCAGTATTCACTCCAACGAATACCCATATATCTATACGAGTTTCCAAAACTCATGGTACACCGTGTTAAACCATTGGAACTCCAATTCCAATATACGACATGTGATAGTCTTCTAGGTTATAAGAAGTCGACTGTATTCCAAAACCAACGACTATGAATATTTACTTTAAGAATAGTTTACACCTAGTGTCAAGACTATTCTAAGGTCGATGTCATTCTTAGCATATCGATACATCAATTTAATACACGTAATGACAATACCATTAATAGGGTATGAAATGAAAAATATAGTTATTTTATTAATAAAAAATAAAATGTACAATTCGGATTGGCACTCCAAGCACCAACTCCATCAAACTCACACTTGCTTAGTGCCAATCTGGATGGTACCATAGTCACATCTCTTCCACATGTTTATCGAATAACTTAGGAGGGAAGACCTTTGTAAGCGGGTCTGCTATGTTGTCTTGTCCTTGAATATTCAAGACCACTATGTCTTTTCGTTCAATTATCTCTCTAATTACGCGATATTTCCTTTCCACGTGTTTAGACTTGGAATGCGCCCTCGACTCCTTAGCCTGCGTGATGGCTCCGTTATTATCACAGTATAATAGGATCGAATCCACAATACTGGGCATAATGCCAAGTTCTGTGATTAAATTTCTAATCCAAACAGCTTCTGAAGCCGCTATAAATTCTGCCTCAGTGGTGGAATCAGCTGTTGAGCCTTGCTTTGAACAACGCCAACTTACAGCACCACCGTTAAGGGTAAATATATATCCTGATGTAGATTTTCTATCATTTGGATCTCCCTGCGAGTCGGAGTCTGTATAACCCTTAACTTGTAGCTCATTTTCTCCATATATCATAAACTTATCCTTGGTGCCTTTAAGATATTTTAGGATATGTTTCACGGCTTTCCAATAATCATTACATGGATCAGATTGATATCGGTTGGTCACACTGACGCCGAAACTGATGTCAAGTCTAGTACATAACATAACATACATTATACTTCCAATACAATAAGCATATAGCAAGTTAGACATCCTAACTCTCTCTTCCTCAGTTTGAGGTGTCATTTTCTTCGAAAGATGTATGCCGTATCGGAAAGGTACATTTGCTGCCTTGCAGTTGGTAAAACTGTACCTTTCTAACATCTTGTCTATGTACGTCGATTGTGACAACCCTATAAGCTTCCTGACTCTATCTCGGTAGAGCCTTATACCTAGTATATATGAAGCTTCACCCATATCTTTCATGGAGAAGTTCTTGCAAAGGTAGGCTTTCACACTTTGCATCATCCCTATATCATTTCCTATTATAAGGATGTCATCTACATATAAGATTAAGAAAACTATCATGCTCCCACTAAATTTCTTATAAACACATGGTTCTTCCTCATTTTTGATGAATCCAGATAATCTAATTATCTCATCAAAACGAAGATTCCAGCTTCGGGATGCCTGTTTAAGTCCATAAATAGACTTTTGAAGCTTACAAACCAAGTTTGAAGTCTCACTGGATACGAAACCCTCTGGTTGTTCCATATAGATATCCTCTTCAAGGAATCCATTTAGGAAAGCGGTTTGCACATCCATCTGCCATATCTCATAGTCGTGATATGCAGAAATGGCTAAAAGAATCGTAATGGATTTTAGCATGGCTACTGGTGAAAAATTTTCCTCATAGTCAATCCCAGGACGTTGAGTGTAACCTTTCACTACCAGTCGGGCCTTAAAGGTTTCCACCTTTCCATCGGGCCCTCGTTTCATTTTGTAAACCCATTTACAGCCAATAGGTTTAACTTCTTCAGGAAGTTCAACTAAGTCCCAGACTTTATTGACATGCATTGAATCCATTTCGGATTTCATGGCTTCCTACCATTTTCCCGAATCGATATCCAATATAGCTTCCTTATACGTAGTCGGATATGTTTCCTCCAAAAGGAGAACATCAAGGCTCACATAAGATATTAAAAATAGTCTCTCATTAGGCCTTGATATTCTATTCGACTTACGTAGAACCTGTGTTGTAGATCCTTCACCTAGTTGGATCTCTGGTTCCATCTCAGGTTCCTTAATGTTGGGATCAAACTCATCAAGTTTAATCTCTCTACAATTCCCACTTACTCTCAAAAATTTCTTTTTAAGAAAAGTTACAAAGCGAACAACAAATACATTTCGTTGTTCGAAATCGTAGAATTGATATCCCATGGAATTATCAGGATATCCAACGAACCTACATTTATACCCCATGGGTGCTAGTTTATCCCGCTGCACAATTCTAACGTATGCAGGACAACCCCAAATCTTTAAATGCTTAAGACTTGGATTTCTACCGAACCATATCTGATATGGGGTCGTAGAAACAGCTTTCGATGGAACCCTATTAAGTATGTAGGCGGCAGTTTGTAAAGCTTAACCTCAAAGGTAATAAGGAATATATGTATAGCTCATCATGGATCGCACATATCCAATAAAGTACGATTTCTACGCTCAGACACTCCATTGTGTTGAGGTGTTCCTGGTGGGCTACATTGGGCGAGAATTACATTCTCCCTTAAATAATTTCTGAATTCTTCACTCATGTATTCACCGCCTCGATTTGATCTAAGGCACTTGATGAATTTACTGGTTTATTTTTCTACTTCGTTTCGAAATATTTTGAACTTGTCAAATTTTTCCGACTTATGTTTCATCAGATAGACATATCCATATCTAGACTTGTCATCTGTGAAAGTCACAAAGTATATGGAACCATCATGAGCGCCATGATTTAATGGACCACACACATCGCTGTGTATTAGTTCCAGTAAATCTCCAGCACGGTGTCCAACACCTTCAAATGGGGCCTTTGTCATCTTTCCTTGGATACATGACTCACAACTCGGATAAGGATCTAAGGTAAGATTTTCAATCAAACCATCCTTTACTAATTTGGATAGACGTCTAACACCTATATGGCCCAATCTCATATGCCATAATTCAGTATTATTTAGTTCAAACATCCTACTTGTATTTTTCTCTATATTAAAGACATCTCTACATGTTTCCAAAACATAGTGACCGTTTGATAAAGAACATTCACATTTCAATAAATTTTATTTATCATACAAACATAAAGTTTCATCCTTAATGTTTATTTTATATCCCTCTTTATCTAATATAGGCAGTGATATTATTTGTCTGATAAGTAAGGGAACAGAATAACAGTCATGCAAATCTAATTTACATCTATTTGGGAGATCTAGAACAACAGTTCATATGGCCTTGACATCCAATGTCTCACCATTACTAACTCTAAGCTGAATCTCCCCTTTATTCAGCCTTCGTTTAACCCTCATTTCCTGTAGAGAATTGCAAATATGAGTGGGACTGCCAGTGTCTAACACTCATCCACTATTTGCATTTAAGTCGAATGAGATGTCAATAATTGGAAAAATACAAAATGTACCTGAGGGTCCTGCTTTAAGCTCTAGACAGTCCTTCTTCCAGTGTCCAGACATCTTGCATTGTAGACATTGATCACGAGCTACTTTCGGTTTTGCGCCTTTGCGCTTCTTGGAGTTTTTCTTTGATATCTTCTTTTTCCCCATCTTGATTTTCTTTGACTTCCCAAAAGTCTTTGAAGAGCCAACTCCACCATGGAGATATAGTGTGGGGTTTCCTTTCTTCAAATCTTGCTCCGCCGTGCGTAGCATGTTATGAAGTTCTTCGTATATGGCTTGCATCGAATGCATATGGAAATTCAATACAAAGCCAGCATAAGAACCAGACAAAGAAGACAGAATCAAATTACGGCCCAGCCGTTCATCAAACACAATGCCCTGTCGTTCTAGATATCGAATTTGGTCTATCATGTTCAAAACATGATTGCTGACTACTCCTCCCTCCTTGAGTTCAATACGGAACAATTCCTTAGACCTTCGATAAAGTTCTATCTCTTGATTTGCCTCGAACAACTCCTTGAGTGTTCTCATGATGCTCCAAGCATCCGGTACTTCAATGTACTGTTGTAGACACTGTATTTTTGCATATAAGCCCAATGATGAGCCTCGTATGGAGGTGCTACCCGATAAGTTACGGAAGTCGCGAGAAACGGACGTCGGAAGGGAAAAATTCAAGAAATAATTACATCAACAAATTTAACTCGCTAATTGGCCTCGGGTTCGCCCGATTAATCTCTATTTTAAAATATTAAGACTCGACCCAAAAACCCCGCACCCATCCAAAGCCCATTTCGCCCAAGCCCAATCCAAAAAAAATTAAAACATTTAAAACACATGTCACAAATTAAATTAAATCCAATTAAATTAAATCAAATCCAATTAAAATCAAATCAAACCCCCCTTCCTAAATTAAATAAATCACATTCCAAATTAAAAGTATTTTGAAATCAATCCCCACCAAAATTACATAATTTATTTCCCTTAATAAACTTAATTAGACACACACATAATTTGCATGATTTCCTTCCTTAACTAAAACCATAGCATGCAACTATAAAAAAGAAAACAAAATCCTAACGCCACTCCCTCTCTCTCATCATCTCTCATCCTTCACGTAACACAGAAACCCTAGCTCTCATTTTCTTCTCGGCAAAACCCTCACAAATCAATAAACAGCCCTTAACACTCACGGCCTCTCTCTCTCAAAATAAACCTTAGCATAGCTATCCACCTCTCTTCTCTCTCACACATTCACACTCGGCAGCCACAAATAAGAGACATACACACAAATGGCCAAAATCAGAAGCCATCAGAAACGTGAACAAACCAAGATAAAAAGAATAAAAAACCCTAGTGATCTCTCTCTCCCTTCTCTATATACAACCCCACAGGACGATCCCTCTCTATTCTCTCCACCGATCAACTGCTCACAAACAAATAAACCCAACCAAAAAAAAAATAAACACACATGCCCTTAAGCCACCTGCAGCCACAAAAACGTGATAGCCTGCCCTCTAACCCTTGTCCTCTTTCATGTGAAACAGCCATAAATCAACACATAATTGGCGTGTACAAACAACAGCCAAGGTCAACATGCAGCCACGTTAATGCATGCACATGCCCCCCTCATCACCACCGACACACACAAAACAGATTACCCTCACCGAACAAACCAAACAAAAGCAAGTCACCATCGACCGATACAGACAAAGCCACAAATAGTCCATAGCCACCGATAAAAAAAAACACAGTAAACCAACCAAACAATCCCCTAAACAGTGGCCGAATAAGCCCAAAAACCGACCCTAAAATAGTCCAAAATAGTCCCCGAATCAACCCCAAAACAGCAGCAAAATAACCCTAAAAATAGTCCCCGAAACAGCCCCAAAACAGCAGTAAAATTACCCCAAAACAGTCCCAAAAATAACCCAAAACAGTCTCTAAATAACCAACCAAACAACGAGAAAAACAGCGAGCAAAACAGTAGAAAAATAGCGAAAAAAATAGCGGAAACGGCAGTCCAAAAAAGCGGCAAACCATAAAAATAATGAAGCATTAACCCTTCCGGCGATGACGCAACGCACTTCCGAGGAGCATCTTAAAAGGTAAGACATGAGGGCCCCCTTTTTTATTATTTATCTTCTCAGTTATTCTTTGTCGCTCATTCGCATGCATTGTTGTGTTTTACGTATGGTTTCATTTGTGTTGGGTTGATGGTTGAGTGATATCCCTTGCGGTATATCGGATGGAAACCCAGACGTAAATTTCGTAGCCGAATCCGAATGGACGGTAGTGAGGTCTGTACTTGGGATACAACTCCACGTACCGCTTGAGAAACTTCCAAGCACATGTTAAATTTTGGTATTTAATTTTATGTTTATGGTTCTGCTATTTATTTTCTATGTATTATTTCTTTGTTCATGCATTGTTAATCTGGATGCGCATGGGCTAATCATGCGGGGTAAAGGTCCTCTATTCGAGGGAAATACCTAAAGGCTACCTTTACCACGATGTTTTGCCGCGTCGGACGAAGTACGTTTGATTGAAAGTGAGATATGTTCAATCGGGCATACGAGGTCCCATATTATTGCTTTATTTATTTTCTATGCATTGTTGCTTGATGCACATGTGCTAATTACGTTTGTTTAAAGGTCCTCTATTTGAGGGAGAAAAAGCCTAAAAGGTTACCTTTACCATAATATTTTGCCGCACCGGACGAAGTACGTTTGATTGGATGTGAGATATGTTCAATCAGGCGTACGAGGTCCCATATTATTGCTTTATTTATTTTCTATGCATTGTTACTTGATGCGCATGGGCTAATTACATTGGTTTAGAGGTCCTCTATTTGAGGGAGAAAAAGCCTAAAAAACTACCTTTACCGCAATATTTTGCAGCGCCTTTTTAGTCCGTTATTTACTTTTCGCATATTACTTCTTTGTTTGTTCATGCATCGTTGCTTGATGCGCATGGGCTAATCACATTGGTTAAAAGGTCCTCTATTTGAAGGAGAAAAAGCCTAAAAGGCTACCTTTACTACGATGTTTTGCCGCGCCGGACGAAGTACACTCGATTGAATGTGAAATATGTTCAATCCGACATACGAGGTCCTACATCATGTATTTTTTTATCCACGCATGTGTTTTTGTCATTTCAGATACCATTTTAGTAATCTCGTTCGAACGCGTTTCCGAACGCTACAGGAACGTATACATTCTGCCTCAGTCCGTTCGAACACGTTTACGAACGCTACTCGAACGCGCATGCATCTTGTTTTACCATGCATCAGGTCTCGTCCCGTTCGAACGCGTTTCTGAACGCTATACGAACACGAATATTCTGTTTACCGTTCGAATGTGTTTTCAAACGTTACACGAACGCACATACAGTGAACAGATTTCTTTTCATCACATTTCATGCATGTTTGCTTCTTTGGTCATTTCTTTTACATTACATAATTAACCATATCATTTCATTATTGACGCTTTTACCTTTATTAATTATTTATATTTTCGCATTTATTTATTTGAGATGTTCATGAGATTGTGTGCTCGCTTTTATTGTTGATGTCTTTATAATTGTTATTAGTTACATTATTGCGCTCCATTGTTTAACACATTTATGAGTTACGTATTTTGCCTTCATTTTTATTTACGTTTATGGGTGTGTAAATTCGTGTGTTTATTTAAATTACCTTGCATGTGTTGCATAAGACTTGGTTATATTATTGCATAAATCTTTTCATTACAATTGTCATAAGTAATGGACTATTCCAAACCCAATGGTTTGAGGTCTTCCCTTGCGAGGGGTGAGGGCGGCCTTAAATCATTTCCCAGTTCACACTGGGTGGCGACTCCATTTTATTTCTCTGGTTTAGTCCCTCGTGGGCTATTCCGTACTCCCGACCGGGCCGCAAGCGCGGACAGCGTCGTCCACTTCTGTGTCCTATAGTCTGGCGACTCCACTGGGGATAGAGAATCGGCCCCGAAATAATGTCTTGTAATGTTTGTGATTTTTGCTTTAGTTAACTTTGTCTAAAGTTGATTTAACCTAAGGTAATATTGGAGTTAGATAACGATTTGGTGTCTTCCTTCACTCACTACCTTTTTATAGCCAAAATGAAAAGCTGTGAAGACATCTAGATAATCATCTAAAGTGATGGACTAATTTGGATGACCTATTGTTTATTCCTGTCACCAAGGCGATAAAAGCCTAAGAGGTAAGGGTATTTAAGAGAGTTCGCTCCACCCTCCCTCTGGGGAATTTTCAATAGAGGAATCCATTTGACAGTCATTCATGTATCATGAAGTCGTTTTTGCTCGAAGCGGCGGATCGTTATATGTTACCATCACTCGTTGGCACGTACCTTAAGGTATAAAAAATGTGCGCTCACTTGGTCGCTCGAACCCTTGAGTGGGGAGACCTAGTTGTGGGCCATCCTTCGCCGGCGGGAGCCTTTATCTATACTCCTATAAACTCGCATGTGAACCATAGTCATATATCATATAGAAGTTGCCCCTTTATGCTTTTGATAACCACATGCATATTATATCTTATACATCGCACGCATCTCATGCATACACGCATCATATTAACCCTGTGTCTTAAAAGCCATCATAGATATCCGTTGGGTTAGAAAAAAAGAAGACTTGTCAAGAAGAGTTTAGCAAACATGGATATTGGGGAAAAGGGAACCGAGGAACAGAAAAATTTACGGTAATGATAGAAAGACCATTGTGAAAAAAAAAACAGAGAGAAAAAAAGAAAGAAAAAAAAAAAAAAAAGAAAAATTATTTGTTCTTAGTCCTTAACGGTTAGGCATAAGTCCAATGATGAAATTGTTTGCTTTAGGGTGAAACCTTAGAAACAATAAGTGCGAGAGGTACTCTCATCCGATATTTTGAGTAGTTGATCTTGACTAGACTCGCGAGCACTTAATTATAGGATCTTAGCAGTGAAAGCCTGAGTAGTCAGCAAGGTGACTAGTTGAAGAGATTGCATATCGATGAATGACCGTTCGCTTAGATGTCCATCCTGACTTACTTGTGTTATGATATGTGGTATGGTGGGAAACAAAAGAAAAGTCTCTAAAGAAGAAAATATAAACCACCTATAACCGATAAGCGTGAAGCTACCCATGGGTGAGTATTAGGACCACCATGAGGAGAAATGCTACCTTAAAGGGTAGGTGTGTTGAAAAAAAAAGAAAAAGAAAAGGAAAAAGAAAAAGAAAAATAGACAAAAGAAAAAGAAAACCATACCATATTGAGTACGAAAAAGCAATTGCAGAGCATAATTGAGATATCTAGGTTGGTTTGACCCATCGACCATAATTTTTGAAACAAAAGCATTGAGTTGGCCTACCTAGGAATCGAGCTGTAAAGGAACCTTTGCACACACACACTTTGAGTCTGGCTTAGATCAGTTATTCAAATACTTGGATTGGAGTTGCATCGAATGTTTTGAAGGTTCTCTGGTTTCAATACCGGGCATTCTTTGAGGGCAATAATATGTATAACTATTGGGACTATTCCGTAAGAGGCAATATAGTATGTTGATATGGAACATCACATCACATGATCTACTTTGACCTAGTACAAGTAGCAAAGAGCAGAAAGCTGAGCCAAGACTGGGGGCGACCAGTCTACCACCCCGCGAATAAGGGATATATCGAGAACTTAAGCAATGAGACTAAAGAGGACTGGCCAATCACCAGAAAAGAACTGGCAGAAGGAAACAGAAAACAGGCACATGGGGTGACTAAAGATTTTTGTAGGCAAGAGGCACCAACAAGGCCTAACCCATCGGAATAGGAAATACATTCATGCATACATGCATACACGTCACATGCACACAATCTTTATCTTGTTTTTGTTCACAGGTTTTGAAGAAAAGTGGCAAAAACAAACTCAGGAACAAAGTCCGCACAATAAACAGTTCGGGAATAAAGTCCGCACAATCAACATAAGTTCGGGAATAAAGCCCACAATCAATTCAGTTCAAGAACAAAGCCCGCACAATCAATAGTTCGGGAACAAAGCCCACACAGTCAACACAAGTTCGGGAACAAAGCCCAGGGAACAAAGCCCACAATCAATTCAGTTCAGGAACAAAGCCCGCACAATCAACAGTTCGGGAACAAAGCCCACAATCAATTCAGTTCAGGAATAAAGCCCACAGTCAACACAGTTCAGGAACAAAGCCCACTCCCTACATAGTTCGGGAACAAAGCCCACAATCAACAGTTTGGGAACAAAGCCCACAATCAATTCAGTTCGGGAATAAAGCCCACAGTCAACACAGTTCGGGAACAAAACCCAAGGAATAAAGCCCATAATCAACACAAGTTCGGGAACAAGGCCCAGGGAATAAAGCCTACAATCAACAGTTCGGGAACAAAGCCCACAATCAATTTAGTTCGGGAATAAAGCCTACAATCAACACAGTTCGGGAACAAAGCCCATGGAATAAAGCCCATAATCAACACAGTTTGGGAACAAAGCCCACTCTCATCTAAATTCGGGAATAAAGCCCACTCTCAACACAGTTCGGGAACAAAGCCCACTCTCTACACAGTTCGGGAACAAAGACCACAATCAACATAGTTCAGGAACAAAGTCCAAGTAACAAAGCCTACTCTCAACACAGTTCGGGAACAAAGCCCACTCTCTACACAATCCGGGAACAAAGCCCAGAGATGGTTCGGTAACAAAGCCCATAGGTCAAGACACCTTGCCATCCATTTAATTCGGTTTGGGAACAAAGCCCATAAATCAAAAGCAGCTCACTCGGTGGTTCGGGAACAAAGCCCAGGGGTCGAAGCACCTCACCAATAGATCAACTCAGTTTAAAGTATCTCAGAACAACCAGAAAGTTCAGCAACAGCTGGCGAGCCAGGTAAGTAAAAAAAATGCATGCATGACTTTGATAGGATTGTCACTGTCACACACTGCACAAGCCCATCAAAGTGGGGGTGATTGTAGACACTGCATTTTTGCATATAAGCCCAATGATGAGCCTCGTATGGAGGCGATACCCGATAAGTTGCGGAAGTCGCGGGAAACGGACGTCGGAAGGGAAAAATTCAAGAAATAATTACATCAACAAATTTAACTCGCCATTTGGCCTCGGGTTCGCCCGATTAATCTCTGTTTTAAAATATTAAGACTCGGCCCAAAACCCCCGCACCCATCCAAAGCCCATTTCGCCCAAGCCCAATCTAAAAAAAAATAAAATATTTAAAACACATGTCACAAATTAAATTAAATCCAATTAAATTAAATCAAATCCAATTAAAATCAAATCAAATCCCCCTTCCTAAATTAAATAAATCACATTCCAAATTAAAAGTATTTTGAAATCAATCCCCACCAAAATTACATAATTTATTTCCCTTAATAAACTTAATTAGACACACACATAATTTGCATGATTTCCTTCCTTAACTAAAAACCATAGCATGCAACTATAAAAAAGAAAACAAAATCCTAACGCCACTCCCTCTCTCTCATCATCTCTCATCCTTCACGTAACACAGAAACCCTAGCTCTCATTTTCTTCTCGGCAAAACCCTCACAAATCAATAAACAGCCCTTAACACTCACGGCCTCTCTCTCTCAAAATAAACCTTAGCATAGCTATCCACCTCTCTTCTCTCTCGCACATTCACCCTCGGCAGCCACAAATAAGAGACATACACACAAATGGCCAAAATCAGAAGCCATCAGAAACGTGAACAAACCAAATAAAAAGAATAAAAAACCCTAGTAATCTCTCTCTCCCTTCTCTATATACAACCCCACAGGACGATCCCTCTCTATTCTCTCCACCGATCAACTGCTCACAAACAAATAAACCCAACAAAAAAAAAATAAACACACATGCCCTTAAGCCACCTGCAGCCACAAAAACGTGATAGCCTGCCCCCTAACCCTTATCCTCTTTCATGTGAAGCAGCCACAAATCAACACATAATCGGCGTGAACAAACAACAGCCAAGGTCAGCATGCAGCCACGTTAATGCATGCACATGCCCCCCTCATCACCACCGACACACACAAAACAGACTACCCTCACCGAACAAACCAAACAAAAGCAAGTCACCCTCGACCGATACAGACAAAGCCACAAATAGTCCATAGCAACCGATCAAAACAAAACACAGCAAACCAACCAAACAATCCCCTAAACAGTGGCCGAATAACCCCAAAAACCGACCCTAAAACAGTCCAAAACAGTCCCCGAATCAACCCCAAAACAGCAGCAAAATAACCCAAAAATAGTCCCCGAAACAGCCCCAAAACAACAGAAAATTACCCCAAAACAGTCCAAAAATAACCCAAAACAGTCTCTAAATAACCAACCAAACAGCGAGCAAAACAGTAGAAAAATAGCGAAAAAATAGAGGAAACGACAGTCCAAAACAGCGGCAAACCATAAAAATAACGGAGCATTAACCCTTCCGGCGATGACGTAACGCACTTCCGAGGAGAATCTTAAAAGGTAAGACATGAGGGCCCCCTTTTTTATTATTTATCTTCTTAGTTATTCCTTGACGATCATTCGCATGCATTTTTGTGTTTTACGTATGGTTTCATTTGTGTTGGGTTGATGGTTGAGTGCTATCCCTTGCGGTATATCGGATGGAAACCCATACGTAAATTCCGTAGTCGAATCCGAATGGACGGTAGTGCGGTCTGTACTTGGGATACAACTCCACGTACCGCTTGAGAAACTTTCATGCACGTGTTAAATTTTGGTATTTAATTTTGTGTTTATGGTTCCGATATTTATTTTCTATATATTTTTTCTTTGTTCATGCATTGTTAATATGGATGCGCATGAGCTAATCATGCGGGGTAAAGGTCCTCTATTCGAGGGAAATACCTAAAGGCTACCTTTACCATGATATTTTGCCGCGCCGGACGAAGTACGTCTGATTGAACGTGAGATATGTTCAATCGGGCATACAAGGTCCCATATTATTGCTTTATTTATTTTCTATGCATTGTTGCTTGATGCACATGTGCTAATTACGTTGGTTTAAAGGTCCTCTATTTGAGGGAAAAAAAGCCTAAAAGGCTACCTTTATCACAATATTTTGCCGCGCCGGACGAAGTACTTTTGATTGGATGTGAGATATGTTCAATCGGGCGTACGAGGTCCCATATTATTGCTTTATTTATTTTCTATGCATTGTTACTTGATGCGCATGGGCTAATTACATTGGTTTAGAGGTCCTCTATCTGAGGGAGAAAAAGTCTAAAAGACTACCTTTACCGCAATATTTTGTCGCGCCTTTTTAGTCCGTTTTTTACTTTTCACATATTACTTCTTTGTTTGTTCATGCATTGTTGCTTGATGCGCATGGGGTAATCACGTTGGTTAAAAGGTCCTCTATTTGAGGGAGAAAAATCCTAAAAGGCTACCTTTACCACGTGTTTAGTCGCGCCGTACGAAGTATACTCGATTGAATGTGAAATATGTTCAATCGGGCATACGAGGTCCTACATCATGTATTTGTTTATCCACGCATGTGTTTGTGTCATTTCAGATACCATTTTGGTAATCTCGTTCGAACTCGTTTCCGACTGCTACATGAACGTATGCATTCTGCCTCAGTCCGTTCGAATGCGTTTACGAACGCTACTCGAACGCGCATGCATCTTGTTTTACCATGCATCAGGTCTCGTCCCGTTCGAATGCGTTTCTGAACGCTATACGAACGGGAATATTCTGTTTACCGTTTGAATGCGTTTTTAAACGCTACACGAACGCACATACAGTGAACATATTTCTTTTCATCACATTTCATGCATGTTTGCTTCTTTGGTCATTTCTTTTACATTACATAATTAACCATATCATTTCATTATTGATGCTTTTACCTTATTAATTATTTATATTTTCACATTTATTTATTTGAGATGTTCATGAGATTGTGTGCTCGCTTTTATTATTGATGTCTTTATAGTTGTTATTAGTTACATTATTGTGCTCCATTGTTTAACACATTTATGAGTTACATATTTTGCCTTCATTTTTATTTAGGTTTATGGGTGTGCAAATTCGTGTGTTTATTTAAATTACCTTGCATGTGTTGCATAAGACTTGGTTATATTATTGCATAAATCCTTTCATTACAATTGGCATAAGTAAGGGACCATTTCGAACCCAATGGTTTGAGGTCTTCCCTTGCGAGGGGTGAGTGCGGCGTTAAATCATTTCCCAGTTCACACTGGGTGGCGACTCCATTTTATTTCTTAGGTTTAATCCCCCGCGGGCTATTCCGTACTCCCGATCGGGCCGCGAGCCCGGATAGCGTCATCCACTTCTATGTCCTACAACTGTCTCAGCAAATCTGGAACCATCGATCCCAAGATGTAGGATTTCACCTTCAGGTTATCATCCTTCCATCTATCAAAAGTTTCTCGCTCTTCTGGAGTGGAGTTAGGATCGATATCAACAGGCAGTGGATTGATAGTGACATAAGTTAACTTTTCATACTCCAAGACAAGGCGTATGTTCATTTCCCATTCGAAATAGTTCTCGGCTCCTTTTAGCTTATTGGAATCCAAAAGTTTCATCAATGGATTAGTGGCAGCCATCTACAAGAGAACATCTTTGAGTAGTAGCAGAACATTTTTCATTTCAAAAGTGATAACACTAATTGATTATGGAATTTTAAATCTATTAGTGCCTTCCCACTACTTTACGTAATTCTGTAATCTCCCTTAACGGAAAAATAGAAATTTGATTATCAAAATTTCATAACGGGAAGTGGATCCCATGAAATTTACTCCAGCCTCACACTAATGACGATATTGGCATTTGTAAACTCATTAGGTAGACCTTCAAGGTCAATCACTTCATGTGACTCCTGGTTTGGTCCTGAACCGTTTCTTATCCTCACACTAATGACGATATTGGATTAAGACATGTTCTAGGTGTATACTTGTCAATGTGCATTAATGAACTTCGTATGTACACCCTCACACTAATGACGATATTGGGTGATTACGTTAACTCATCACGCTACATCTAATGTTTTACCGGAGTGACCTAGGTTCCGAGCACTTATACTCTCACACTAATGACGATATTGGATATAAGTAGTAAGAACTCATTCATCTCCGTATTGACAAGACGGACCATCCAATAATGCTCCAACATTATTAATACTATTACTTAAAAGTAATCACCTAATCACGGGAGATTTATGACAATCAAGTCATTAATTTAATTAGGTCAAAGTTTTAATTTAAAACATGCAATACATATCCAATATGTTATATGCATAATTAAATTAAAATTACTATGACATAGATTCAAAACATGTGTTTTGTGGTTAAGCCTTTGCTCTGATACCATTCTATTGGGGCAGTTGTGGAACCCCTAGGGTAGGATCGGTGCCCTGGGACTGAAATGGGTCTAACCCATGGATATCAAATATGGGTGTAATTTTAAAACATTTGATGAAATACTATATTCCATTACGAGTGTATAGGAAAAAACCGGGACTGAATCGGAGTCTGGAAGCTCTTTAACGAAGCAAAACAAAATCAGCGCGCGCGAAGGGCACCACGCGCGTGCGCCACACGCGCTACAGTGCGAGCGCACTGTAATCGTGAACAGTGCGTGCGGCACTGTAGCGCGCAGCACCTTTATTTAATTTTTTTTTTGTTTGCTAAGTAGCAGCTCTCATTCCAGAGAGCTGCAATAAGAGGGTTTTTAACCCAATAAATTTCCGGTCTTCCTTAAACACTTCAAAAATACCCAAAATTAATTTTTAATTTCAAAAATAACATAAACACATGTTATAGAATAAAAATCTAGTTTTTTAAAATATCAAATATTTTTCCAAAAACATAAATTTATTCTAAATACGCATTAGCGTAAATTTTGAATCCATTACACAAACCATTTTAGAATCCCAATTACGAAATATCCCGTGAACAATTCTAGTCCACCTAAAGGTGGTCAAGTGAATCTAGAATGGTAGCCATAGCTCTAAACTTTAATCTAGAGTTCCAAACTCTAATTATTGTTCCATGTCAAACATGAACATCTTTGACCTAATTACAAGCATGTTGTGTTTATACTTCTAAATTATCCTAACACAATTGATTAGCCTTAATCAATATTAAGCTATGTGATCATGCATCTAATACACAAATAAACATAGCTTTGTAGAAGATCAAACATTACCTAGTAAGCTTGATGCAAGATCCAATCTACTTCTCCTTGTTGAAATTGTTGAAGAACCTCCAAGGTGTGCAAGCTTGACTTGAAGATCCAATCTTGTTTCTAATGCTTCCAAGCTTCACTTCAAGATTCAATCTTGATTTCTCCTAGATGAAATGTTGTAGAGACCTCACAAGTTCTCTAAACACTTCTCTAACTTAGGCTAATCTCTCAAGAATTTGCTTATGCTTGTATTTGAACTTGTAATTAAAACCTTCCAAAAGCTTGCTATTTATAGCAAAACTTAGGCAATTTTTAATTAATAAAAGTTGTAATCAACTTTTAAGTGGGCTTAATCTAATTTATCCAAATATGTATAATTAGGTGTGACTAATCTTCATTGTCTCCCACTTTAATTTAATACAATTAAATCAAGCCAAAGATTAGGAAATGGATTAGTTAAATGTTTGCCACCTTGATTTAATCCAATTAAATCAAGCCAAAACCACATATTATTACATACTTACAATTACCATAATATTCTCAAATGGTAGAGATAATTATGATTTTACAATTAAGCCCTTGTGTAATTATTGAATTAATCTAATTAATCCAATTAGGTCAAAGTAAATAATCAATGTTATCCAATAACACTTGATTATCTTAGTTAATAATTATAATATCGAATATTATATTTTATAAAAAATAATCGGCTACTCAAGTGCTCAACGAGTACACTTCATATTGGGACTCTCTAAGTTCAGATACGTTCGTCATATAAGCCTAGCTAATATGTACACAATTCGGCCACCTCCGAATTCGCGAAGAACACGAACGACCTTTCTGAACTATACAAGTCGAGGTCATCACATATGTTTAACAATCCCTCCGTCGTAGGCTATCCGAGTTGTGCTTAGAAAACATAGAATATACCGTCAAGTTTCCAAGACACACATCTCATTTCGACATGTCCACGATTCTTCATAAATGATGCGATCCACCCTAGGTGATCGACTTTGGCCAAAGATTTAAGAATCGTGACATTACTAACATGGATACCTAAACCCCTTATGGTACACATACGGGCCGACAGATCCTATCTTGCTTCGCACTTGATTACTGAGTGCATCGGTCCACACCCAACGAACATCTAGAGGCCAGAATATAAAAGGTTTTTGACATACATGGCATCTAAGTGTGGAGGATCTCACACAAAATCAATGTTATCATATAGTCAAAGGATTACATATGCTACTCGACTCGAGGAGATTCCTGTTGACGGTGGGGTGTACTTCCAACTATTAGGAATCACCTGTGAGTCATTCAGTATTCACTCCAACGAATACCCATATTTATACGAGTTTCCAAAACTCATGGTACATCGCGTTAAACCATTGGAACTCCAATTCCAAAATACGACATGTGCTAGTCTTCTAGGTTATAGAAAGTCGACCGTATTCCAAAACCAACGACTATGAATATTTACTTTAAGAATAGTTTACACCTAGTGTCAAGACTATTCTAAGGTCGATGTCATTCTTAGCATATCGATACATCAATTTAATACACATAACGACAATACCATTAATAGGGTATGAAATGAAAAATATAGTTATTTTATTAATAAATAATAAAATGTACAATTCGGATTGGCACTCCAAGCACCAACTCCATCAAATGGGTGAGGAGCTTCTTCTCAAATTTCTTCAATTCCCAATGTCATTTTTGAAAGGTGAAGTGATAATCTCAAGCTCCATTCCAAGCATATGAGTCCCCATAATCCATTTTCTTCTTTAATTTCGGTTGGTGCATGAATTTTTGTTCTTATTTTCGAAATGCCCATGAACCCTAGCTTCCAACTTTGAGCATTTGAGTTTAAGACAAGTTGATAGCATTTGTAGTCATGCACTCTTATGTAGATATAAACATGTATTAGATTTGTTTATCAAAATATTCAAGTTTCCCCGATTTAAAGGGGGTTAGCCGAAAGTAGTAAGGGAGGGGGATTGTTGTTTTTGTTGTGTTTTGAGGAAAATGAAAATGTTTAGACATGGATTCTTTGGTTTGGAGTTGAAAGCTCCCAATATAGTATGATCAAGCCTTTGGCAAATTGAGTATGGATGTGTTGGGAATTATTCCTTGTGATGGATGATGTTTTAGACATGTTGAAGTTAGAAAAGCATTTATATGTTGGTGTTAGCCTAAAGGTGTGAGGATTACTTCCGTATGTCCTTGAAGAGTTGGAGTTAGGCCATGAAATCGGGCTAGCATCACGACGCTCAACCCTTAGCGTTGCGACGCATAATAAGCAGAGGTCGTCTGCCTCGGGTCTGAACACATGAGAGTCGCAATACGTAATACTCAGCGTCCCAACACGCAACAAGTAGAGGCTCTGCCTCGAGTCTGATCATGTGAGTGTCGCGACGCACTACCTCAGGTGTCGCGACGTGTATCAGGAAGTTTCTCTTTGTCACAGCCAGCTTGTTTGGGCGTTGCGATGCGCCAGACCTGGCATCGCGACGTGAGACAGAAACCGTTTCATTTCATTTTAGTTTTAACTTAGGATGTTAGAGGTCACCCTAGGGGTTTCGTATCAACGCATATACACGCATTATGTCATGTTACAAGCGTAATTCATGACTTGTATACTAATTAAATATATCAATTATAGGTCATCGTAGGAACCGCAATTTCCTTAGGCGAAGCAAAGAAATGCCAGCCGGATTCAAATCTGTGAGTGAATTTTCTTTTCAAAGTTAATATTTATCTTCTATTTTTGATTTGAAACTTATTTTTCCGCACATAGGCGTTAGCCAAGTGATCGGGTGAAATCACACACATAACGCAAGTGCACGTACCGCTCAAGTAGTATAAAAATATCGATCCCACAAGGACTTAATTTCTATGATGTTATTAATTATTGATGTTAATTATTTACAAGTATCTAATTAAGGTTGAGATGGAATGTTTGTTCGTTGATTGAAGATGGTTTAATAATTAAATAAATAAAAATACAAAATAAATACGAAGGAAATTAATAATAAAGAAAACATCTAGGGATGTGAATCCGTCCAATATTACTCTAATGATGAATTAATTCTCCTATACATGTGTAATAAATCAGTTGTTAACCTGAAACACGAAGATATGCAAAAGCCTCTGTCGATGGTCAGATGCAAACACCCAAAGTAACCCAATTAACTATATGTCTATGTTAATCAAGAAACTCCGAATTCATTAAGATTAAGTTCCAATTGTGGCTACCCACGCCTGACAGATATATGTCTATCCTGGAATGAAATCTCTAAGATGAGATCATGAGCTATTGAATCTAAGGCTGAAACCTAAAATCTATTCATCAAGTTCATTTTAAGTTTACGACATCAATCTTATTGGTGATCAGGCAACAAGAAGCATTAAGCTTAAGATTCAATAAACAAGCCAAAGCATCACACATATATAAAGAAAATCAATTATTAAACTTGTGAATATTATGTTTCATCAATTCCCTAGATTAAAAATAAAATGTTGGAGTTAGAGGATCCACCTTTAATATTTCAAATGTAGAAATCTCACTTTATTATAATATAGAAATTGCCAGTGTTACCCAATTAATTAAGTCAAACCAGCCATAAAGGAGTTGTTATTATTTGTCCATAAACCAGCCATATAGGCGGTAATCATCTGTCACCTAAAGACTGACCATATATGCAGTGTCACATTATGTCAAATAAATAAAACTAGCCTTATAGGCGGTATCAACATTAATCGATATTATTGAATTACAATTTCTATATTATAAAATAAGTGAGATTAATCTACCTTATCATATTAAAGGTTTCACCTTTCCCCAGCGGAAATTAACTATAAAACATAAAAGCAAGATGAAACAAACAAACTATTATTACTACTAAAAATAAATATACATTACTATCTATATACAAATAAGATATAATCCTCAGTTCGTTATTAAGAAAGGTAAGGAAAGTATGAATTTACAAATGAAATCAAGCACTATTTATAGGCAAAATTTTGCCTCCGCCAATTTATTCACCAAATATGACACCAAATACTCCACTAAATCCTCCACCAAACATGCAAGCATGTTTGGTGGAAGTTTGACAATTATAAATTATCATTTTCCATTTTTTTTTGGATAATGACTTTAATAATTACACATAACACACTTTGGTCTTTTCATCAATTTCGGTCTTAAAAACTTCCGAATTCGAAATTCTTATGAACATCAAAGTTGTAGATATTTGAGTCTTCTTTCATCTGGAACTTGAATCACCTCAATTCGATATCGGAGTAAAAAGTTATGTCCAAAATACGAAACTTACGCAAAGTTGAAATTTTCGAAATTGTTCTTCGTTAGAACGCCATTTCAAGTTTCCAACGTCCAAAATCCAAATATCAAGTCCATTTTTACCCTTATTTGTTCCATATTTCATCCTGATTGATTCCATTGAGTTCTGATTTTATTTTATCTGCAAAATAAACTAAAACACATCAAAACGTTCATAAAACTCGAGAAACCATACAAAATATTAAGTAAAATGGGTGGTAAATATTGATATATTTTCCACTCATCACAACCCCAAACCTAATATTTTGCTAGTCATCGAGCAAAACAAACAAAACGAAACAAAATAATCAACTAATACTAAATTAATCTAAGCCACTTTCGTAGGGATCACAATTGCATTTAACGTATGCAACAAGCCTTTAAACCATTAGGTGTCCCTAGTGGACGAGTTGTAGTCTCGTGAGGGTTTACAGCGACGATACTCACAAACGTCAATTAAATACAATCACACAAAAGTTAAAAGAAATAAAATAAACAAATAAAAAAATTCAACTAAAAAGTGAAATTCTTATCCAAATTAGTAATTGTTTTATTTCTTTCTAAATTACCAAATAAGTAAATTCTCATATTCTTTTACCATTCTCCATATACACAATTAACAAGCTTGTCATTGCACTCTTGTAGACATACAGATTTGAGAAATAAATATTAAATAAAAAAATGGAAGCAACTTCAAGAAGACGAGTTGTAAACATCTGTATATTTTGCAGTACTAATTCTGGTTCCAAATCAGAATTCGTTGAGGCAGCACATGAATTGGGAAAAGTCATAGCTGAAAGGAATTTGCACTTAGTATATGACAGTGACAATCTTGGACTAATGGAGTACGTTTCAAGGGCCGTACATGAATGAGGTAGTCAAGTTTTGGGGATCATCCCAAAACATTTGGCGGAGGCGAATCTTATAGGACAGTCAAATGGAGATGAATGCATTGTACTAGGTATGTCCGAACGACTTGTTGAAATGATTAACCATGTTGATGCTTTTATTGCTTTGCCATGTGGATTGGGCACAATGGAGGAAATTTTTACAGTGCTATAATGGGCGAACTTGAACATACACCAGAAACCAATTGGACTGTTTAATGTTGATGGATTTTATGACTTTCTTTGTGTGTTTCTTGATGATGCCCGGAGAAATGGGTTCCTTTCAAAACCTATAAAAGATATCTTCTTCACTGCCAGAACTGTCATGATTTAATTGACCAACTTTTAGCCTTTGAATCACAAATTGACCCCATCATTTCCAAGATAAAGTGGTCCGATAATGATCGTGTTAAGAAGCGTCGGATAAATCTGGATCTTAACCTTTAGTTTTCTTTTTAGATGTAGAATTTCATGCTAACCAGGTACTGTTTTCTAAACTCTTTTTCTTTTGGGGGAAGGGAATAGTTGACTAGTATCTTATTTTTTATTTTTCTTTGTGTTGTTTTTATTTGGTTTTCAGTCAAAAAATTTAAAATTAAAAAAATTTGATTTTTATGTTCTTAATTTGACTAACCAGGTGGAAATTGGGTTTTGAGATGGCTGTGTAAGGAATTTCAATTCCTGAGACGTATCTCAACTTATTTTGTAACATGTTAATTTTTGTTTATTTCCTTTTGAATTATTTAAATTTATGAATTCTCCATAATACTGACTAAATTAGATCTGCATATGCTCTGTTGACATGTATTATCAATATGCATGGTAACATACGGACATAAGTTATAAGTGAAAAGTTTGTAATATTCAGTGCTCTATTTTATTGGAGGAAGCATCTGAAAGTGATGGAATAAAAAAATAAAAGAAAAGAAAAGAAGAAAAAAACTGTGTATGTAAATAATTAATCATGTTTTTACTTAGTAACCGGGCGTCTTGCCTCAGTAAGCAGAGATTGTTCACGTCAAAAGTTAATAATAATAAAGTTTCTAATTATTAATTGGGCGTCTTGCCTCAGTAAGCAGAGATTGTTCGCGTCAAACAGTATAACTTTTAAACATCCAAGATCTGAGTAATTAAGTCCGTATGGGTGTCTTAACATCTAGTGTCCTAAAGCCAACTGGTTTGGGAGTCACTGGCCCAAAACTCGTTACATGGATTAAAGATATTATTAAAAAAATCCATTTCCAAAAAGGTGTGAATTCTGATATAATTTTAGGACAAAAATATTACTCTCTTTTCAACTACACTTATGAATATTGTGGGCACAATGATTTGATTAATATCTTGTTGGTTGTGTATATGGAGAATGGTAAAAATAATCTGAGAATTTACTTATTTGGTAATTTAGAAAAAAAGAAAACAACTACTAACTTGGATAAGAACCTCACTTGTTTAGTTACTAACTTGCTTTTGTGTGCATTTGATGTTTGTGGGTATCGTTGCTGTAAGCCCTCACGAGACTACAACTCGTCCACTATGGACACCTAGGGGTTTAAAGGCTTGTTGCATACGCTAAATGCAACCGTGATCTCTATGAAAGTGGCTTAGTTTAAATTTATTTTAAAGTTGTTTATTGTATTTTTGTTGTTTTGCTTGAGGAATAGCAAAATATTAGGTTTGAAGGTGTGATAAGCGGGAAATATATCAATATTTACCACCCATTTTTACTTAATATTTTGTATAGTTTCTCGAGATTTGTGAATATTTTGATGTGTTTTGTGTTATTTTGTAGATAAATAAGATTCCAGGACTCACTGGAATCAAATCAGGGCCAAAACAGCGAAAAACTGACCAAAAAAGGCAAAATTGGAATTTCGCATCGCGACACACACAACTTTTGCGTCGCGACGCGCTGACGTAATTATGCTGCCGACACACGTCATCATGATGTCAGCCTCAATTACTATTCTACCGACACGCGTCATCTCCACGTCATCACATGCATTATCGCCACGTCATCATGACGTCAAAATAATAATTCAGCCTGACGACACGCGTCATTGCTTACATCAACATGACATCAGTGTCGCGATGCGCAAGCTTTTACGCGTCGCGATGCCGAGCCAATAATTCTGTCGACAGCCACGTGTCATCATCTCGTCAAAGCCGCGTACACGTGTCACGAATCAACGGCGCGTCGCGACGCGCAGACTAAAAATTTGGCTATAAATTGAGGCCGAATTCATTTGAAATTTTCATACCTTCTTCAGGGGATTTCCTCTAAGAATATTAAATCTTATTTGTTTATTTACAGCTTTCTTGTATTTAATTTTTATTTTAAGCAATAGATCTTTCTTTATTTTACTTTAAAGTATGAGTAGGTAACTTCCCTCTACTGGGGTGAAATGTAAAACTTTTATTATTATAATTTAGATTAATATCCCTTAGTTATAATATATAAACTATCTTAAAATCTGACTTAATGGGATATCACATTTATGGTCGGTTGGACTTAATTAAATTGATTTTAACCTGATTTAATTAGATACCACCTTTATGGTCGGTTGGAATTAATCAAAAATCTGACTTAATCAGGATACCGTCTATATGGTCGGTTGGTAATGTCATGCAATTTATATATTATAATAAAAGAAAATTCCAAATTAGAAGTAATAAAAGTGGATCATCTAGCCCCATCATTTTATTTTATTGTTTTATTTTATCTTTTTAATTTCCAAGTTTATTTTATGTCATTTTCTTTATTTAAGTTTTTAATAGTCATAAATATGTGTTGTAACTAAATACCGTATCTAGGGTTGTGATGAATTCCAATATCACCGGTTTATAAATTGGTTATTTTATGTTTTGGGTAATATAATGGTTTATTTATTGGGTCTTAATCTTAATGCTTCTTATTAACTGGCCACTAATAAGATTGATTTGGTAAACTTAAAATGAACTTGACAAATGGATTTTAGGTTTCAGCCTTAGACTCAATAGCTCACGATCTCACTTTGGGGTAGATGTCCCTTAGGCAGATTTCCTTACAGGATAAACATATACCTGTCCGGCGGGGTAGCCACAATTGGAACTTAATCTTAATGAATTCAGGTAATTTGGTTAACATAGATATATGATTAATTGGATTACTTTGGGTGTTTGCATCTGACCATCGATAGAGGCTTTTGCATATTTTCGTGTTTCATGTTAATAAACCGATATATTGCATAAACATGAGATAATCACTTCATCTTTAAAAGATATTTGAAGGATTCATAACCCTAGATAGTTTTATAATATTGATTTTTTCCTTAAATTTACTTTCGCACTATTTTATTTACTTGTTTTAGATAAAAATCACAATCCAACTAACAATCAAATCAATTAGATATTCGTAAACATTTAACGTCATAAATTGATAGCATATGTATTAAGTCCTCGTGGGATCGATACATTTTATACTACTTGAGCGATATGTGCGCTTGTGTTACGTGTGTGTTTACCACCGATCATATACGTGCCATATTTATCAAAGTCAAATTAAATCTTAAAAAGAATCATTTTCAAATGTCAATCTCATCAAAATCATATCACGCTTAAACTCATTCAAATTGTCTACGAAAATTCATGCATTTCATGAAAAAAAATCTCACCTCAATTAATAATTCGCTTAAACTCATTCTAAAATCCAGAAAATATCATCCAAATCTATTTGATTATAAAACCAATATTTACAGAATAATATAAAAGCTTCAGAGAATAATAAATAAAAACACTACAAGAAAAAAGGCTTTTACTGATACTAAATTAGTGTCAGTAAGGGTTTTACTGACACTATATAAATGTGTCAGTGTTGCCGCAGCCAGAAATCACTGACACTAGATTCTAGTGTCAGTGATTCTTAGTGTCAGTAAACGTTAATACTGTAGTATCAGAAAATTATTGACACTATGGTATCAGTAATCTCTCACACTATTTTAGTGTCAGTAAATTATTGTTACTATAGTATCAATATCCGTCAATATCTTTTAAAATTTAAAAATCGTATTATTTCACAATTATATTTCTTATTTTTTGTAATTAAATTAATCATAAAATATATATATACCAACTCAATGAAATAAAAAACTAAAAAATTACATTTATATAAAATTCGCAATATAATAGATTAATCGTATTAATCAATTCAACAGTATCACATGATGAATACAAAAACTCCATAGACAATCTTTAAATTAACATATATATTTCAAAAACTGCTCTTAAAGTCCCATCAAAATGTCATGCCCCCACCAAAATTCATGATACTTGTTGAGAAGCCTGCAACAATCCCCCAACAATATGATATCTGGCACAAAATCTGAAATTATAAACCAAATGTTAGAATTAGATGGACTTCCAAAAAAAATCGATATCTTCATAAATAAAAACATTAAATACATCCAAATAAAAATACAAAATATAACCCTAATCTAATTTTTGTCACATAAAGCACTTATTGACAATAACCATACCAACAACCTAAGAGCATGCATATAAAAAACCAAATGGCATCCATAATAACAAGTTGTATCTTTCATACCGCTACATAATCACCAAAACAAACAAATCAATAACACACACACACACACACACACATATATATATATATATATCGACGGACATAAAACTGAAATAAAAGGATCTCATGAACCAGATGAAGTTTATCAGATGACATGATCTAATACTGTTTCCAAATGCAGGAAGCAAATCAAGATGACAAGATAGTTGTTCATTATGGAATTCCTGGAAACTAAAAGTTCAAAGCTCAAAATGTACTAGAATGTAACATTCCAGGTAATTGCCATAAAAATAGATGAGATAAACATGTTAGATCTCAATATATCAAATACTGCTTCCATAGCATTCATGCTGCACCTCAAAGCACATCAGATGACAGGTGCCATCAACTTGTCTGTTGTGAAGTCCATGCCCTGAATAATTCAAAAGGAACGGGTGAAATCATTTACGCAATGTCATCACCAGCAGCATGTAACGAATGAATGATCTCACAAGCAAATATAACATTTTATATCATACCCAGAAGTTAGTAAGGACATTGTCTCTTCAAGCAAAGAGATACCTATCAGTTCCTACTTCCTAGAAATCTTACAAGCATTGTCTCTTCAGTTCAAACTGAATACTCCTAAGAACAGAATGAAAAACGCAACCTTAACACTCATTATACTAATATAGAGCTTAGGCCATCCTATGAACAAACTGACAAACAAGTATTACATACTTATATGATTGAGTGCATTATTGTTTTACAGCATCAATTGGAGTTCAAAATAAGCATCACAATATATATGAAGACATCAATTGCAAGTTCAAAATAAACACCATAATATCCACTTCAATATAGTTGCGATGTTGATCATACATAAAGAAATTGCGAATTCAAAATGGGCATCATAATCTCCACTTCAATATAGTTGAAATGTTAATTATACACAAAAGCATAGACCCATATCAAAGCAACCATGCCTCATAAACCAAAAATCAGTCACAACAAATTAGTTCCTATATACAAACATCATAAGAACCCAATAGCAAATGAAATCTATAGATGATTGATAATGAGAATATAATAACAAAAACTAAACAAATGTTAACAAAAAAAATACCTTGGTACCCTGAGTACGGGTAACAAGAGTCTTGCCAACATTTCTGATGTGGAAACAAGATGGAGCCTTGATATCATACCAATCCTTTTTGGCAAACGGATCAGCACTATATAGAACAATATACAACAAAATCAAAACTTTATCACAAAAACAAAAACGTATCTATGAAAAACGCAAAATGGGTATGATTTAATTAATATGAAAATAATTAATGAACGACACTCACGCCTTCTTCTTGCCTCCTTTCTTTCCCTTTGAAATTCTCTTGTTCTTGCTACACAAAACCCAAAAAAAAAAAAAAAATACAAAAGAATCAGCAAATGCGAGCACATTAGGGGAAGAAATAAATAATTTTAAAGATTGTGAGGTGAGCTTTACCCGACTGCCATTGTTGTGAGAGTCCAGGACTTGGTAGCAGCTGCGCTGGTAAGTTTCGTTTAGAGAGACTCGCTGCTCCAAAACCCTAAACTTAATTTATAAGTGTAGTCATGGGTGATTACTAATGGCGCGTCTGGGCTCATGAGTAGCCGTGGGATTTGGCCCAGTGGTAAAGCCTTACAATAAAAAAAAAATTTATATCAATGGTTACAATTTCGAGTCCCAGCAGACTTAAGGAAATAATTTTTTTTTTAATTTTTTTACTGATACTAAGGTATCATTAATTACTGACACTAAATTTACTGATACTCTAGTGTCAGTAATATATGCGAAAAACGTCACTTCCGCGAGGTGTTGGTTCGACTCCAGACGACTACGCGTTTTTTTTTTTTTTTTTATTTCTTACTGATACTATTGTAATAGTAATTACTGACACTAAAATCGCTGATACCATAGTGTCAGTAATTATTGATATTTAAGTGAAAAACACGGAAATAGGCCCATTTACACGTCGTTTCTGACACTTTTAGCCTAGTGTCACTAACCTTAGTGTCAGTAAAGGCCTTTTTTCTTGTAGTGAAACGATATCCAACACCAAAACTCAGAGTTAAATCACATGCATTGCTAACTCGTAATCAAATAGAAACATCAATTAAATCAAATAAATTTTTTCTGAAAATAAGTACTTCACTCACAAATTTAGATTTAACTGAACTTGATCCATGAAGTTGATGGCAATTGGAATTCCTAGTGTAGATCTATAATTAACATATCGTTGTTAAGATAACAGCATAAAATATTTTTTTGCAAAATGAATACTATATGATATGCATGAGCATTCAACATAACTGAAAAGTTAACGTATTAAGATTGTCTACGGATTTTACGAAACTCAATTCGGAATTATGTAGGCTAGGTTATCGCAAAATAATTTCTACCCTAACGCTGAAATGCTCACTACTCTTAGATCAATTTTAAAAATTCGTTGTGCTCAAGTGGTAATAGATTTAGGGCTGAAATTTTTATCACATGACCCACTATGTGTCTAATTTATGTGAGAATTTACAAATTTTAATTTCGATAACCGAAACGCAAGATATAAGCAAATATATAAGGACTATTTAAGGAAAACAAAATCTACGAACCGTTGGGCATCCATTTTATAAACTTCGACATAAATTCATCTTTGATCTAAAATTATGAATTTTGGATATATTGAAGTTTATTATGTCTAGTTTACATAAACATCTACGGTTTATTGATCGGAAGCTATAATCAAAATATCAGAGTCTACCAGATTTCACCGAAACTGAATTCACTGCTCATTTTCACTAACTCTTTAGTCTATTTAATCCACTTAATTCAGCCATGATTCCCCTAACATTGAACTACCATTCCATGCATTTTAATGCTTAAATCCATTATCAACATTATCTTCATCACTATTAAATATTACATAATCACAATACAATCATTCAAATCCAAAATCACTAATTCAAAATCCACAACACACTCCATAATTAATTCTCCAACATTACCACACCAACAAAACACTATCATCATCCATATTAAATACTTTCACAACTCATTACAACAACAATCAAAATAAGTTTAGTAAATATTACTCACCTTAAAAGTGGGAATTGATCTTTGCTTTAATGAGTTTATTAATTTGGCCCATCATAATGCAATAGCATATGCCCATCAAGCCCAACCCCTTGTAGAGCCCCTTGGCCCACTAAAAATTAATTCCATATTTTTAATTAATTAATTCGCTTAAATTCGGAGAAAATTTATCCAGGAATTTAACTATCACTTAAAAATTTTGGCCATCACATTTTATTGTCCTGACAAGCTAGTAATATGTTATACTCTTTTCCATTTTTTCATTTTAAAAAACTCAATTTCTTAATCTTTGAATTAATATTTTTATTTTATTTTATTAAATCTCAACTTAAATAAATAAATTTAAAATTATATAACATTTTTTAAAATTCGACCATTTATCCACCCTATTATAATGGTCCATGTAGCTTGTGGCTGGCTATAACTTTTCTCTTTAGCATTCATTCAGAAATATGAATTTATTTATTTTCTTTACTTTTAATTGACTATCATAAAGTATCCGATGAGAGCACCATGAAGGCCAGAGTAAGTGTTTTTGACGCACATAACACAAGCAAACAGTATCGGTAAATAATATTGCGTGACCTTAAACCCTTTTTTTTTTTTTTTTTAAGCTGTAGACCATTTGTATCTCATAGATGATGTCTGTAGTTTTTAAGTTTTTGTGGTATATTGTTAGAGAAAAAAAAATATAACAGAAATAAATTGCATATGAAAATTGAAATTACGTACAAGCAATACAAGTACAACTTTATATACCCAAAAGAGGGTGAATTGGGTGATGGCCTAAATACGCGGTGTTGATGGTGTTTTTTAAGCACTATGATATTTAAGCAGTACGACAAGGGTAAAAGGGTAACTCCCTTATTGATCGAGATCATTAATGCCGACCCGACCACTAAAAGCCAACAGTAAGGGGCTGATCACTTTATGATCGGTAAACCGAGCACTTAAGATCAGATGACCGGGCATTATCAGATCGACAACAGCATTCTCAGTTCAAAAGACCATCGTGACCGACCTCATGAAGACCGAGAACATGGCGAGATATGCTCCAGAAGATAAGATATCATATTTTTACCGATAAGAAGATAAGTTATCATACTTTCATGGGGAAATGTTGATGAGTCAGTATCCTAATAGGATATGGGAAGTGAAGGTAGTTTTCAACTAGGAATCCTTATGGGAAAATGAATCTGATTTCTTCACTATTATAAATAGAAGGGGAAAGTGTAAGTAAGAGGTATCAATATCAGCATCAGAATCATTACCATCAGACTTGTAAACACAAAACAGATCAGAGAAACATATTCCGGTAATAAAAAATCATCTGTTCTGTGCCCGTGGATATAGGTTGGATCTGATCCGCCGAACCACGTTAAATCTCTTTGTTGATTGGTGAATTTACTTATCTTTTGCCAAATTTGCTTTTGGTTTCCCATAAACAAAACAAATTCACAGTTGGAGGAGGATTGTCTCGGGAGTAAAAAAACCATTATTGCCCCTGAGACCAAAATCAGCCGTCAACACGCGGAATTAAAAATCTTTACCGATTTTATATTACTAAGCGATAACTTTACCCATTTAGCTTAGGTCAATTTTCTCAATAACAAGGTATTCCCTAATAGCAAGTTTCTACTTAATATGCAAATATGAAAATAAATTTGCGATAATTAAAAGTTAAGGGATAGAGAAAATAATATCAGTGATTTATAGTGGTTTGGCCAACAATGCCTACGTCCACTCCCTCAAGCCGCACTTGAAGATTTCCACTAAGTTGAGTCTACAACTTACAATCGAGTTTTCGGTGGCTCACCCGCAACCAAGAGTTTTAGCGACTAGATTTACTCCAAACCTCTTACAATGAGTTTTAGATATAGGCTCACTCACAAACCTCTTACAATGAGTTTTCTATTTAGGCTCACTCACGAACCTTTACAACCACAAGTGTTTGATAAAAGGATTTACAATATCACTTGGGCACTCACAAAGATAATGAAGATTAGAGATGTGAGTTACTTACCAAAGTGTTCTAAGCTCACTACAAAAGATATGAAGGTGTAGTGTGTGAGCTTGATGAATGCAAGTGTTTGATTATGAAGGTTTTAGAAAACTCTCCGTTTTTGCCTTAGAAAAAATTGTATGAAGGTTCAAGTCTTTTTCAAAAAGAACTTGGAGTTCAATTTATAGTAAAATACAAATTGCTTCCAACAGCTCTTTCTGAGACCGGTATGGTCTTTTCTGACACCGGTATGCCGGTCCCAACGGCTATATTACCGTTTGAAAATTCGAACGTTAGATCCGTATGGACACCGGTATGATTTGGCCCGATTCCAAAATGTATGATAAATTCAACTCTGACCGGTATGATTATCGGTATCGTACCTGTATGCCTGTCTAGACTGGTATGGTTACCGATATGCCGGTCTTAGACCGGTATGCTTGTCTCAGTAAGTTTTTGATGACCGGTCAATCCTGACAACACTTAGTATTTTGGACATAACTTACTCTAGAAAATTCCAAATCAAGATACATAAATTGTTACATAAACTAGACACACACATATATATATATATATCTTATATAAAACATTCATCCTTAAAAACATTAATATGAATTTTATGAAATTTTTCTAATGTGACAGGTCTGCAGAAAACGTACATATGAACATGTAATAGTAATATGGCTCTAGCAACAGTTCTATATATCAGAATTGTGTTTCGTTTGAACCATAGAAAACTAGAGACACATATCTATCTAACGGTATATCATTTAAAATTTAATTGAACCGTTTGCTAATTTTCAAAACTGTTTTCTGATTTACTTGTGCATTGAAATTCATTTGGGTGCAAATAAAGTGCAAATGATTCTTTAAGCATTCTAAGTCATTTTAAATGCAAATAATGCAAAATGTATGGTTTCTAAGAGTTTTAAAATATTTGAATAAACTCACTTATAATTAGTTTTAACTCTTAATCATCATCTTGTTTGGCTATTTCATCTTATTTTGGGCTCTTTATCATCTTTGTTCTCTTGATCATCTTATAACTCATTTTAGCTCTTCATCAATATTTTTGCTTCATTATCATCTTTTTGTAATGTCCGCTAAAGCACGTCGAGGTCTTCTAGTATTGCATCATAAAAATA
Source organism: Zanthoxylum bungeanum (assembly GCA_019454045.1). NCBI lineage: Eukaryota > Viridiplantae > Streptophyta > Magnoliopsida > Sapindales > Rutaceae > Zanthoxylum > Zanthoxylum bungeanum. The sequence continues at coordinate 163,835 of SKCR01029751.1, forward strand.
CATCTTGCGACTATGTCGCTAACAGAAAATATGATTTTGATAATGTAGTCATTACCCTTAAGGGAGAAAATCTACAATACAACGGAGGTACCACGGCATTTGTACAACAATCCAATAATTCATTACTACACATGCTAAAATATTAAAAACAACAAATAAATATACACTTAAGGGATTAATGTCCCCACAATTAGTGTTGTTAGATTTTATGACAGTATCTCTTAAGGAATTCTACAAATCCTAACTAGAAATTTAAGATAACTGTTGACGGCTGATTTTGGTCTCAGGGTAATATTGGAATATCACTCCCGAGGAAATCCACCCTCAATAGTGAATTTGTTTGGTTATGGGGGACCAAAGGCAAATTTAGCGAAAGACAGATAAGCACACCAATCGACAAGGGGATTTAACGTGGTTCGGTGGATTGGGATCCGACCTACGTCCACGGACACAAAAAGATGGTACTTTTATTACTTGAACACTCTTCTTGGATCTCTACAAGTCAGAGCTCGAAGATTCAGATCACTCGTTTTTGTTGATGATTTGATGATTTTATCGTGCCTTTTTACACATACTATGCCATCCTATTTATAATAATACAGAAATCAGATTCCTATTTGCATAAGAAATCCTAATTGGACTTTTAGTCTTCTTCCCTTGTAAGGATTCATAGTACGATTCTCCCTTCTCTTTCTTATCCCTTTTCGGATTCTGACTTCATTTCCTTGTGAGGGTAGGATAATCTGCTTATCTTATCCGCAAGAATAGGGTGTCGTCATCTTGAACACGAATCACCGTATGGTCGGTCTTTATGAGGTCGGTCATGACGATCTTTTTATGCTGGGACTGTTTTTGTCGACCTGAAAGTGCCCGGCCATATGAACCCAAGTGGTCGGGTCGGTATTAATGATCTTGACCAAGGAGAAAATTACTATTTTGCCCATGTCGTGCTGTCTTGAATACCATAGTGCCTAAAAACACCATCAACATTAGGTTCTCCTCGATCTTCTCCATCCAATCTGTGGCTGAGTTTCCTGATGATTGGTGGTTTCCGCCTTCCGCCATTGTCTTACTACACGAGTTGCTTTTTGTCCAGTTCCCACAGACGGCGCCAACTGTTGACGGCTGATTTTGGTCTCAGGGTAATATAAGAATATCACTCCCGAGGAAATCCACCCTCAATAGTGAATTTGTTTGGTTATGGGGGACCAAAGGCAAATTTAGCGAGAGACGGACAAACACACCAATCGACAAAGAGATTTAACGTGGTTCGGTGGATTTGGATCCGACCTACGTCCACGGACAGAAAAGATGGAACTTTTAGGCACTATGGTATTTAAGACAGCACGACAAGGGCAAAAGGGTAATTTTCTCCTTGGTCAAGATCATCATAACCGACCCGACCACAATATGTGAAGACCGACCACTTTGGTTCGGATGACCGAGCACTTTAAGGTCGGCAGAAACACTCTCAGCATAAAAGACTGTCATGACCGACCACATAAAGACCGACCAGACGGCGAGACGCGTTCAAGATGACGACACCCTATTCTTGCGGATAGGATAAGCAGATTATCCTACTCTCACAAGGAAATGAAGTCAGAATCCGAAAAGGAATAAGAAAAGAGAAGGGAGAATCGGACTAGGAATCCTTACAAGGAGAAGAGACTAAATTCAACTAGGATTACTTATGCAAATAGGAGTCTGATTTCTGTATTACTATAAATAGGAGGGCATAGTATGTGTAAAAGGCACGATCAAATGATCAAATCATCAACAAAAACAAGGGATCTGAATCTTCAAGCTCTGACTTGTAGAAAACAAAGAGAGACCCGAAAAGAGTGTTTAAGTAATAAAAGTACCATCTCGTTTGTGTCCGTGGACGTAGGTCGGATCCAAATCCACCGAACCACGTTAAATCTCTTTGTTGATTGATGTGTTTATCTGTTTTTTGCTAAATTTGCCTTTGGTCCCCCATAACCAAACAAATTCACTATTGAAGGAGGATTTCCTCGGGAGTGATATTCCCATATTACCCTGAGACCAAAATCAGCCGTCAACAGTTGGCGCCGTCTGTGGGGAACCAACAAAAAGCAACTCGCGTAGTAAGACAATGGCGGAAGGCGGAAACCACCGATCGTCAGGGAGCTCGGCCGCAGATTGGATGGAGAAGATCGAAGAGAACCTAAAGAAAGAAAGGGAGGAAAATCAAACCCTGCTAAAAAACCATAGTAGACCGGTTGGAAAAGATAGAAGGAGCGCACGACAGGAAATTCGAGACCGGGACTAGCCGACGAAGGAACGAAATAGCAGAGGGAAAAAGAATTGTTGATACAAGTGAGGACGATGGACCTAGGAGGAGGGGGCATTACGGGATAAAATCCATAGTTGTGGAAAAAGATTCACAAGCAGATGACACATGGGAAGAAGAAGAAGAAGAGAGACTTTCGACAGATTCCTCTTATGATAGTCTCCGCTACTCTAGAAGAGGAGGCGCAGAGTACGACGAGACTGTTCGGGAGATCCCAAGGCGTGAGGAACACCGCACCCGTGGCAACAGACATGAAGAAGAGTGCAGAAGGCGACATGGCGGCCCAAACAGCGAGGTAAAATCTTGGTTATAGAAAGAGATGGCCAAGTGGGGGCAAGCCTCAAAACAGGTACAAGAGATGCCCGTGATGACAAAGAGGAATCCCCCATCACAGAAGAAATAGAATCAGCAAAATTCCCGAAAAGGTTCAACATGCCGACCATGACGCCCTACAAAGGCCATATGTTTATTTCAGGCTCGGGTCTGCTCTTGTACCGCCGAGACCGATGTTTCTTTCCGGCTCGGGTCTGCTCTTGTACCGCCGAGATTGATGTTTGTTTTAGCTCGGGGTCGGGGTACGTCCCACCAAGTCAGCCCTTCGGACTGGGGACGTAACATTCCCCCAGGTCCAAGTGCCTTTTTCAGCTCGGGGTCGGGGTACGTCCCACCGAGTCAGCCCTTCGGACTGGGGACGTAACATTCCCCCAGGTCCAAGTGCCTTTTTCAGCTCGGGGTCGGGGTACGTCCCACCGAGTCAGCCCTTCGGACTGGGGACGTAACATTCCCCCAGTTCCAAGTGCCTTTCTCAGCTCGGGGTCGGGGTACGTCCCACCGAGTCAGCCCTTCGGACTGGGGACACAACATTCCCCCAGGTTCAAGTGCCTTTTTCAGCTCGGGGTCGGGGTACGTCCCACCGAGTCAGCCCTTCGGACTGGGGACGTAACATTCCCCCAGTTCCAAGTGCCTTTTTCAGCTCGGGGTCGAGGTACGTCCCACCGAGTCAGCCCTTCGGACTGGGGACGTAACATTCCCCCAGTTCCAAGTGCCTTTCTCAGCTCGGGGTTGGGGTACGTCCCACCGAGTCAGCCCTTCGGACTGGGGACGTAACATTCCCCCAGGGCCAAGTGTTCATCTCAGCTCGGGGTCGGGTCGTGTCCCACCGAGTCCGTCCTTTTGGTCTGGGGACATAACATTTCCCCCGGAGCCAAGTGTTCATTTCAGCTCGGGGTCGGGTTACGTCCCACCGAGTCGGTCGTCGTCAGTATAAGGGCAAAGCATTGTCTCCACGGGTAGATATCAAGATCCTCATTGACTGAGCACATGAGGGTGGCAGGAAGGACCAGATTTGCAGCCAATGCATTTTTCTCTGCGATTCCTGGAGTGACCACCGACGGATTCATCGGCACACCATCTTTTTTATAGTTCCCGGCATCAACTCCCAAACTCGTTGTTACCGAGAACTAGGGGACAGATGTTGATGGTGTTTTTAGGCACTATGGTATTTAAAACAGCATGACATGGGCAAAATGGCAAATAAGGTTGAATCGGCAGCCGCAGCCCACACTCAAAGAAGACAGGAAGAAGTGCCACCGAGCCCTCGTCAGGTTGACTAGCACGATCCATAAGACCAGGAACTTCGAGGGCGATATCTATAAGTATGTTATACCGCAGTCGAAGAAGGGCAAGATCGTCCTCGGTTATTTTAGAAGGACGGTCCATATCCAGAGCCGAGTTCACCGGCCTCTGGGTCCTTCCGAGGAACCCTCTGATGGTAGGAGTCTTGTTCGATCTCAGAAAGAGTAGGGGTAGTGTCAAGGTCTTCTACACTAGGAGCCCCCGAGCCCGAGGAGAGCTCCTCAGCAGGGGGAGTTGAGGTTCTAACAGGCTTTTCAGGGGAAGAACTGCTATCAGACATCCCTGACACCCACAGAAAAACAAAGAAGGAATGGGAAGTCAGTCTACGGCTAAAAGAAACTACTCACGGTTTCCATGTTAGCTAAAGCAGGTGGTCTCTAAAAGTGCCCTAAAGCAGAAACCCAGCAAACCATAAATCTTTCCCTAGCAAAAACTCGGATTCAAAAAGCACAAAAAGGTGGAAGTCGTTCAGAGAACTTACTTGTTCTTCTCGGAAAAAGCAGGAGGTTGTGCAGTACGGTTATGCCCGCTCCTTATACTCACAGCAGAGAACGAAGCCCGTAGTTGAAATACGAGACGCAAATATGAGCGAGTCAACCGAGATGTTTGCAGAAAGGAAGGAGAAATTGCCAAAAAAGATGGAACAGTAAAAGCCTCGCTTTCTTATAGTCATGACCACGACGCTCGTGACCGTTGGATCTAATTGAGAAACCCGGATGAACGCCAGACGTCGAATCCAGAAGAGGTCTCCCAAGTTTGAACAGACAGCTGAGATCAGCCCACTGTGAAAACACCTCTACACGGTCGATTCGTTCCCTTATTGGCGGGAACCCGGCGGATGTTTGACAAGTGGCGAAGTGAGAAGAAACCCTAAAGTTGATTTGACGGGCATTAAAACAGACGTGACTGTTGCGCGTCTCAAGAAGAAGGCGTTAAAGAAGAGGCGACACAACCTATTGACTCCACGTCAATGCCGATCCCCAAAAGAGTAAAACAGATGTTACCGAGAACTAGGGGACAAATGTTGATGGTGTTTTTAGGCACTATGATATTTAAGACAGCACGACAGGGGCAAAAGGGTAATTTTCTCCTTGGTCAAGATCATCATAACCGACCCGACCACAACATGTGAAGACCGACCACTTTGGTTCGGATGACCGAGCACTTTAGGTCGGCAGAAACACTCTCAGCATAAAAGACTGTCATGACCTTAGGAAAGAAGAGAAGAAAACCAAACTCTACTGAAAGCCATAGTGGACCGGTTAGAAAAGATGGAGGGGACACACGACGGAAGATCCGAGGCCGGGACTAGCCGGCGAAGGAATGAAATAGCGGAAGGAAAGAGAATTATCGATGTGTGTGAGGACGACAGAGCCCGGAGAAAGGACCCCTACAGGGTAAGATCCGTGGTGGTGCAAAGAGATTCCCAAACCGAGGACACATGGGAGGAGGAAGATAGCAAATCATCACCAGACTCCTCCTACGATAGCCCTCACAGCACTCAGAGAAGAGGGAAAGAACATACCGAAAAGGTGCGAGAAGACACCGACCCTGAGAAGCGCCACTCGAGAGATAGCAGAAAGAAAAGAAACCACAGGGGGCGGCATGAAACCCGAGACAGAAGCATGAAATCTTGGTTACGGGAGGAGCTGGTCAAATGGGGAGTATACCCCAATGAAAACAGAGGGGATGCCCAGGACGCCAAAGATGAGTCCCCCCTCACGGAAGAAATAAAATCAGAGAAATTCCCGAAGAGATTCAGCACGCCGACCATGGCGCCATACAAGGGCCATACCGACCCCAAAACTCACATTGAATGTTTCATCCTATTAGTGGAAGTACAAGGGGTAACGGGGGACGCCATCTGCAAAGTTTTCCCCCTAACTCTGGCCGGACCGGCCATTCTATGGTACAGAAGCCTAGCCCCGAGAAGCATCAGCAGCTTCGCACAACTGAAGAAGTCATTCATACGACACTTCAAAGGGGCTTGTGTTCCTAGAAAAACTATTGGAGAACTCAGGCTCATGAAGCAAGGAGACGATGAACCTCTGAAGATATTTATTGAAAGATACCATAATATGGTACTCGGGGTCGGGGTACGTCCCACCGAGTCAGCCCTTCGGTCTGGGGACGGGACATTCCCCCAGAGCCAAGTGCCGCTTTCAACTCGGGGTTGGGGTACGTCCCACCGAGTCAGCCCTTCGGTCTGGGGACGGGACATTCCCCCAGAGCCAAGTGCCGCTTTCAACTCGGGGTCGGGGTACGTCCCACCGAGTCAGCCCTTCGGTCTGGGGACGGGACATTCCCCCAGAGCCAAGTGCCGCTTTCAACTCGGGGTCGGGGTACGTCCCACCGAGTCAGCCCTTCGGTCTGGGGACGGGACATTCCCCCAGAGCCAAGTGCCGCTTCCAACTCGGGGTCGGGGTACGTCCCACCGAGTCAGCCCTTCGGACTGGGGACGTAACATTCCCTCAGGTCCAAGTGCCCTATTCTCCTCGGGGTCGGGTTACGTCCCACCGAGTCAGGTTTCTTTGGACTGAGGAGGTAACATTCCCCCAGAGCCAAGTGTTTCATTCAGCTCGGGGTCCTCAGGGACATACTCGATGCACAGGATCCGTGAGAAGCATAGCACGGGGATGGATGATACCCCTGTGGCGATTGCTTGCTCCAGTGTTACCGAACATAAGGAGGAGTATGCCCTTAATGTATCGAACACTCTTCGAACCTCACTTACCCGATGTAATGGATCCGTGGGAAAGCATAGCACGGGGGATGGTGATGCCCCCGTGACGATTGCTAGCTCCAGTGATACCGGACCTAAGGAGGAATATGCCCTTAGTATCCCGGACACTCTTTGATCCATTCATCACCTCGGATCCGCGAGAGACGCGGCACGGGGATGCGTTGTGCCCTTGTAGCGTGTGCCTACTCCAGCGTGGTAAGGAGGAGCCCTCATATGATACACAGGCTCCCCAGTGAACCGACGTGTAGAGGATGTGCCCTTACCAATCAAACGCTCTTTTTGATCCGAATCCTGGTTCGCCGGGACGCTGAATTGAAAGATTCAGAATTGTGTTTTGGAGACCTCGGGCAGGACGCTGTTTTGAGGCATCCATGTTGTTATTCTTTTTTGAAAAAACTTTTTCATGGGATAGGTGCTAAGTCGCCCCCGGCTTTTGATTTTATTTCCCGAAACTTGTTTTTTGTTTTTTCGCCGGTCTGGCAGAGGGACGCCCATGCCGAATTTGGCAGGACTTCAAAAGGTTGATTCACTTCCCTTCTGTACAAGTCCCCAAAATTACTCTGCTCGGGGCTGGATTCGTTCCGCCGAGGCCACTTGGATTACCTGGCTCGGGGCTGGATTCGTTCCGCCGAGGTCACTTGGTTTCACTCTGCTCGGGGTCGGGTTACATCCCACCGAGTCGGTTTCTTTAGACCGGGGAGGTAACATTCCCCCAGGTCCAAATGCTTTCACTCAGCTCGGGGTCGGGTTACATCCCACCGAGTCAGCCCTTCGGACTAGGGACGTAACATACCCCCAGGTCCAAGTGCCTATTACAGCTCGGAGTCGGGTACATCCCACCGAGTCATGCTCATTGGTCTGGGGAGGTAACATTCCCCCAGAGCCAAGTATCTCACTCAGCTCGGGGTCGGGTTACGTCCCACCGAGTCATGCTCATTGGTCTAAGGAAGTAACACTCCCCTAGAGCCAAGTATCTCACTCAGCTCGGGGTCGGGTTACGTCCCACCGAGTCGAGCTCCTTTCGGTTTGGGGAGGTAACATTCCCCCAGAACCCAAGTCTTTCACTCAGTTCGGGGTCGGGTTACGTCCCACCGAGTCAAATTCTTTCGATTTGGGGAGGAAACATTCCCCCAGAATCAAAGATCATTACTCAGCTCGGGGTCAGGTTATTCCTCTCCAGTTCATGACGACCCCTGAAGGGTCTCGAAATTGCTCGGATAACAAAAAAAAAAAAAAAGAAGGAGAGAGACACGAAATAAACACAATATATATATATATATATGTATGCCAGAGTACAACTTAAAGTTTGTTTACAAAAGTCAAAGTGTACACAGGGCCCCGGTCGGGTTACCCTTTTTCATTCAGCCCGCACAGGGGCAGGCATTTCTTTCTCAACTAGCTCAGATGGCGGGCGGACTGGCTCGATCTCAGGAAGAGGAACAACTGCTTCATCCTCGGCGGCATGGGAGACCTCTACTTCAAGGACGGGAGGAGGGATCTCAAGGCAGTCCTCGCCGGAGGCTGGAATATCAGGTCGTCATTCTTGAGAAGCTCCAGAAACCGGGACGACCGAAATGGGGTCGGGATTCATCACCTCCTCGGTAGGGGGAGGGAGCCATTTCTGGAACTCCTCCTCGGAGATCTCCCCTTTGCAGAAACTGATGGCCGCATAAATAGGATCCATGTTCAGACTTGGCAACACCATCAGTATCAGTTCAGCGCAGTCACCAACCCCCTCAAGACGAATAGCCTCCTTCTCGGCCTCAAGATCGGCCTCTCTCTCCTCGAGCTCGGCCTCTTTCCTCTCAAGATCAGCCCGTGCTCCGCGCCATTTGTTCATCATTGGCCTTCAATTTGGTCTCAACACTGGCCACCTTCGCTTTCAAAACGCCAATCTCAGATTGGGCGGCCTTCAAATCCTCCCGGGCAGTGTCAGCGAGTTTTCGTTCCAATGAGGCAGCAGCCTTAAGAGCCTTATTCATCTTGAAGTTCTCAATGGCAGTCGACTCAAAGTTCTCTATCACCCCCTCCCGGTCGGCCAACTTAGCCTCCACTTCCGTAAGGCGATTCTGAAGTCTCTGGGCCTGACCACCCTCGGACAATAGGCTCAAAAGAAGATATTTGTTCTTTGCCATGAGGTAAGTGGCCTGCACAAAAACAAAGAAAGTCAAGACATGAGATGAAGAAGACCGGGAACCGAAATCAGAAAGAAGAAAGGAGAGAATAAAATTACCTTTGCCATCTGAGAGCTCATCTCGGTGACCACAGCCTCGGGCGAAATATCCTCATACCTCGAGACCTCCCCAGGGGGAATCACCTCGGCCAATTCATTAAAGGCCGGCACTAGATGGGAAGTAGCCTCCCGGATGCTTTCTCCCAAGTCATCCACCCCGAGGATCACAGAACCTTTCCGCTTCTTAGCGGAGCCCTCAGAATTTTCTCATCCGGCGAAAGTCTTTTTTTCTGACCGGGGCAGGATACTCCTCCTCCTCTTGAGCCAGATCGGTCTCCTCTGACCCAAATTGACGCCTCCTTTTCCTCAAGGGCTTCGGCGGAATGGTGAGACGAGCAGACCCCGATGTTTGTGCACCAGGAGAAGAGAGACCCCGAGCAACTGGCTGAACATCTCCTTGAGACGCCCTCTCAGCCCCAGCAGGGTCAGGCTGCGATCGGGAAGTTCCAGCGTCAGCGCGGCCGACTTTCTTCATAGTACCGGCCAATTTCTCAAGAAACTTTGGCCTCTTTGACATACCTACAAAGAAGGAAAAAATGAAATCAGGGACCGAGCATACAACAAAGACAGCAAACATGATGAACAGAGAAATCAAACTAGACAGCCAGAAGACATCTACCTATCCGGCCTGCGACCTCCAAAGGAGCAGCCCGGACAAGGCCCGACTCAACAAACGCCGCGTCATTAACCAACTCCCTCCAGGGGCAGCATAATTCTGAGCCCAGGATACCCACTTCCGGACCTGATGAGAGACTTTGGGCGCATCCCTCCAACAAACTAGGAAGAACAGAAGGAGAGGGATAAGAAACCCAACAAAAAACTAAGGGAAGAAAAGCTAAAAGTTAGTATCCTAACCTCCCGCCCTAAAGATGTCTGGTACCAAGAACTCCCCGTCATCCGACCTCAAGGTCCGCCCCCAGTCACCAGTGGCCCAGAACCAGAGGTCTTTGAAATTCTTGTTAGAATCAGGAAGTTTTCGGACAATGTTTGACGAGCTGTCATAAGCTGAAAGGTAATACCATCCGTGGTACGACCTAGGATTGGCCTTTAACCGGTATAACCTCTTCACCTCTTCGAGAGAAGGCTCGCCGAGTCCTGCTCGATGCCAAGCCACATACAACCCGGCCAGAATTCTCCAACTGTTTAAACTCAGCTGACAGGGAGCGATCTCCATCTCGGCCAACATCCAAGCGAAATAAGGTTGAATCGGCAGCCGCAGCCCACACTCAAAGAAGACAGGAAGAAGTGCCACCGAGCCCTCGTCAGGTTGGCTGGCACGATCCATAAAACCAGGAACTTCGAGGGCGATATCTATAGGTATGTTATACCGCAGTCGAAGAAGGGCAAGATCGTCCTCGGTTATTTTAGAAGGACGGTCCATATCCAGAACCGACGAGCCGAGTTCACCGGCCTCTGGGTCCTTCCGAGGAACCCTCTGATGGTATGAGTCTTGTTCGATCTCAGAAAGAGTAGGGGTAGTGTCAGGTCTTCTACACTAGGAGCCCCCGAGCCCGAGGAGAGCTCCTCAGCAGGGGGAGTTGAGGTTCTAACAGGCTTTTCAGGGGAAGAACTGCTATCAGACATCCCTGACACCCACAGAAAAACAAAGAAGGAAGGGGAAGTCAGTCTACGACTAAAAGAAACTACCCACGGTTTCCATGTTAGCTAAAGTAGGTGGTCTCTAAAAAGTGCCCTAAAGCAGAAACCCAGCAATACATAAATCTTTCCCTAGCAAAACTCAGATTCAAAAAAAAAAAAAAGGGGGGGGGCAGAAGTCGATTCAGAGGACTTACTTGTTTCTTCTCGGGAAAAAGCAGGAGGTTGTTCAGTACGGGTATGCCCGTTCCTTATGTTCGCAGCACAGAAGAAGAAAAAGACAAACGGTTGAACTTTGAAAGCACGGAGTTGGGCGAATCACGGAGAGATATTTAGAGAAGAATAAGAAATTGCCGAAAAAGATGGAACAGTGGAAGCCTCGCTTTCTTATAGTCATGACCAAGACGCTCGTGACCGTTGGATCTAATTGAGAAACCCAGATGAACGCCAGGCGTCGACTCCAAAAGAGGTCTCCCAAGTTTGAACAGACGGCTGAGATCAGCCCACTGTGAAAACGCCTCTACACGGTCGATTCGTTCCCTTTTTGGCGGGAACCCGGCGGATGTTTGACAAGTGGCGAAGTGAGAAGAAACCCTAAAGTTGATTTGACGGGCATTAAAACAGACGTGATTGTTGCGCGTCTCAAGAAGAAGGCGTTAAAGAAGAGGCGACACAACCTATTGACTCCACGTCAATGCCGATCCCCAAAAGAGTAAAACAGCACACCATCTCTTTATAGTTCCCGGCATCAACTCGCAAAACTCGTTGTTACCGAGAACTAGGGGACAGATGTTGATGATGTTTTTAGGCACTATGGTATTCAAGACAGCACGACATGGGCAAAAGAGTAATTTTCTCCTTGGTCAAGATCATTAATACCGACCCGACCACTTGGGTTCATATGGCCGGGCACTTTCAGGTCGACAAAAACAGTCCCAGCATAAAAAGATCGTCATGACCGACCTCATAAAGACCGACCATACGGTGATTCGTGTTCAAGATGACGACACCCTATTCTTGCGGATAAGATAAGCAGATTATCCTACCCTCACAAGGAAATGAAGTCAGAATCCGAAAAGGGACAAGAGAAAGAGAGAACATCAACGGGGGAGAAAAAAGAGAACCAACATCATGATCAGAATCATCAAGCTCTGACTTGTAGAAAACAAAAAGAGACCCGAAAAGAGTGTTTGAGTAATAAAAGTATCATCCTTTTTGTGCCCGTGGACGTAGGTCGGATCCAACTCCACCGAACCACGTTAAATCTCCTTGTTGATTGGTGTGTTTATCTGTTTTTCGCTAAATTTGCTTTTGGTCCCCCATAACCAAACAAATTCACTATTGAGGGAGATTTCCTCGGGAGTAATATTCCCATATTGCCCCGAGACCAAAATCCGCCGTCAACAGTAACATATCTGGAATTCCTTAAAGATCTTGTGAGTTTTTACTTTAGTTTTTTTTTTTAAAAAAAAAAAATAGCAGTAATATTTTTCCCTGTCAACTCTTTCTCCATTCTTAACCGAAAGAGAAATGCTGGATATATATAAATCTAGTGGTGTTTGGATTGAAGAAACCAGGAAAAAAAAAGGGAAGGAAATGAGAGTAGACTAGGATAGAATTCTATTATTATATTTTTTTTTGGTTTGTGTATGAAATTTTTAATTAAAATTATAAGTAATATTTATTTGAAAAAATAAAATTGTATATGATAATTATATGGTAAAATTAATCTAATTAATAAAAAAATATTTTGAAGTTTTGATTTTTAATGGGGAAGTGTCATATACTTAAAAAAAATTAATTTGTTGTGTGTGGGGGCATAAATTTCCAAATTCAAGGCATGGTTTTGAGTAAAGTAAAGGTGGTGTTTTAATGGTGAATGTGAAGGGCCCACTGAGTTGGTGCTTAACCTTGTTGATAAGGCATCTTTTTACCAAATGGTCAGCTGCCTAGTAGTAGAATCAAATAATCAAGAACCTATCAATACAAAGAGGTCCAATGCAAAACCAAAAAATGCTCAAAAAGTTCCAATATTACATCTACTCTAAGCTAGTGGTCATGAATCCACCAAAAGTTCTCATAAAGCATATAGAAATGCCAAAAGCTTTGCTAATTATTAAATACAAAATCTCAATAAACAAAGCTTGAGATAGCATAAGCACATCACCTTGGCCGGTGGTGATACAAGAGAATAAAATTATATATATATATATATATATATATTATATATATATATATATATATATATATATATGTTTGTGTGATATTATACAAATCGTTTGCATGTTAATAATATCAGGACGGGCATGGACTCCAATATATTATTTTTTATCTTTTGTGTTAGAATTCATATTTTTTTTTTTTGCCTTTTAACCAGTATGATATTAAATAATATCAAGATAGTTTATACAATAATATTCATGTATATATATTGTAAATTTTTAATGAGGGACCCCTTAATTTAATAATTTAGGTATTAAACTAAAATACATGAAAAAAAACTTGAATTCCTTAGTTTGGTCATTAATTTGTTTATTTCAGGAATCCCTCATTGGAAAGTTACAATATATATAAATCATTCTCAGGCGAGGACATTCTCATTTTATAAAATGAAGATGTCTGCTAAAAGAAAAAAAAATCATTTTGAAAACTATTTCTTTATCTGCGAGTGCATTGACATAAAAATAAAGATTTCGTTATTAGTGAATGACTACATATATAGAGCTGATCACAACTGGTGTAAAAATAAGGATGCCCTCATTAGAGAATGACTATATATACAAAGAGCTGATCACATATAAATCGTCCTAATAGTAATAAAGACATACGAGATAATATACATACTATCTCGAACAACATCTGAATGGCAAGATAGTATATATATTATCTTATATATATGAATATTATTATATCATGACGGTTTGCATGTGATTAGTTTTCTCTCAGTGTGTGTATATATAAAAGTAGCCATCTTAATTAACTGAAGCTCTAAAAATGGCTGAACTTCTAAAATTATGCTTTGCGTGATTGTACTTATTTGCTTTCTGATTTGGTTTTGTTGCGAGTTTGTTTAAATAAATCTTAGTAAATTAGATTCTAGTTGACTACTTGGCTCAAGAGTACTGGATTGGATCTATTTATTGATTAGTCAGCTGCATCTGTCACTAACTAACTCGTCTGGTCATCATGATCTTCTCTTCACTCTGAAAATTTTATTATCTCGGAGAAGTCGAAATAGGAGAGCACTGATTATATTCAGATAGATTTACTAAGATTCTTTTAGCAGTTATCTGTTTCGAAATTTGTTACCCAACATTTATAATAAGCACGAAAATTGGTTAACTAGATGTTTCTCCTTGCTTGTCTTCTTGTACAAGGAAAATGTCCTCTTAATATTCTAACCCTTACATCTGAGTTATTATGTAAAAGCATTCTTAACCCAATTGGTGTACCAATTTAATGGCAAAATACCCAACACGAATGGGGCTCGCGGGGTATGGTACGTTAGGAAATGATAAAAGGGTAATTTTTTATACTTCTTAGTTGGACGGATCGAGTATAAGTATTGACATACTCATTCAAATAGAGGTACAATCTTATGTGAACTGAGACCCTTATGAGAGCCCGATACGTTAGGGACGGATAAAGAGATAACTTTTGTACTTATTGATTAAACAAATCGGATATAAATATTGACATCTCCATATCATATTCGGACAAAAATCTATATATATATGGATTGTAATTCTATGATCAGGGAAAAAAATAAATTGAGTGATTGGTTAAAAGTTAAAACAACCAAATCCTTATATCATACTACAACCTTAAAGGATGAAGATCATATTATTTATAAAGGACTTCATATTTCATCTTAAATTTTTGAGTTAAATTTACATAAATAAAAATGTAGAAGATAGTTAATTGGGCAATGGGATGAAGTGCGTGACAGACCCATGTGAGGGACCCACCACTTACACTATCAAGTATCACTCTGAACACTAAACACTGAACACCATCAACTTCTTAATAAGCCAGTGGGTTTCTTGGTTGGCTTCATATCAACGCTACCAGCCAAAATAAACCAACCACGACAATAAAAACCAAAATACCCACAATAACAATTACAAAACAATAATAATAGCAAAAGCAAAATAAAATGAAAGCCAAAAGCTTTAAAAAAAAAATTATTACCATTTAGCTATTTCAGAATTTGAGAAATTTTTGTGTATAATATTTTATTTTTATTTTTATTTTTATTATCATTATTATGTTTTTTGGAAACATTAGAATCCCGTAATCAAATCACCTGATCCAAGCTTAAGCGGAGCAGGTAAAACCCTCGGTTGTTCCAGGCTCATACAAGAAACACACCTCTTGTATTCGAATTCATGACCTGAAAGTCAGATCATAAGCTCTACACCACCAAATCACAGCCCTTGAGGATAGTGTATAATATTTTATTATTACATATTTACAAATTTTTACATTTTACTATATTTCATCTTAGAGATTTTATATTTTATTAATTTTTTATTAACATAAATATAGTAAAATATAAGACATTATAAAGATATAATAATAAAATATTATATCACATTAATTCTTGTACTCGTTTATTTTTTGGTAATTGGGGTATCTGTCCTCGAGACCTATGTCTCGTGTCCTCGGAGATTTCCCAACACATATTAAAATAAGTTGTTGACTTTTTACATTAGGAGATATGACCCCAATGAAATGCATCTAATATGATTCAAACCTTAAATCTGAGGAAGAACAAACCATTCAAATCGATCAAAAACCTTTACTATTGAGGCACTTGGGGTTATTTATAAATTTCTAAGTTAGTGAAATGTTAATTGGGAAAAAAAAAAAAAAAAACAGTTGTTAAGAGGTTACTATCATTAACTCATTTGACAAAGTGATCATCTTTATTTCCCTTTATTTCTTTGCCTTTCTTTGGTTGGCCACTAAATCCAAGTCTCCTCCTAAACCTTTCCTTTATTCATCATCATCATCTCTCTCTTTAATGCTAGTGGTTTCTCTTTCTCTCTTTCATTTTTCCTTCTTGCAACTGCTTCAACTTTCCCAGTTAATGTTCTAATATTAACTAAGTACAGTAAAATTAAAGAAGTGGTATAGTATTTGTTTCTTGATCAATTGATCATGAAGAGTGATGGAGAAAGAAAATTTTAATAATAACCAAGAAGAAACCAAACAAGAATCTCCAAAAAAAACAGTACCAGTTATGAATGATAGATTGAAAAGAGATGAATGGAGTGAAGGAGCAGTGTCATGTTTACTTGAAGCTTATGAATCCAAATGGGTGCTTCGAAATAGGGCTAAACTGAAAGGCCATGACTGGGAAGAAGTTGCTAGTTATGTGTCAGCTAGGTGTAATAACACAAAGTCACCAAAGACACAGACTCAGTGCAAGAACAAGATTGAGTCTATGAAGAAAAGGTATAGATCAGAGTCTGCTAATAATGCTAATGCTGATGGATCTTCTTCTTCTTCTTGGCTTTTGTATCCTCGCCTTGATCTTTTATTACGTGGTAGTAATGCAACGCCGCCGCCGCAGCAGAAGCAGCAGAGCCAGCAGCTGGCTATCAATCCTCCTTTGATTTTGATAGAGGCGTCGCCTGCAGGAGTAGCTGTGGCGCAACAGCCACCTCCTTCTCCTCCTCCTCCTCCTCCTCCTCCTCCGCCGCAACCTCAAAATTCGCACGGCTCCATTGGGGTTGATCATATAATGGACAAGGTATGTCTGTGCATTTTCAAATTATTTCTTTTACTATATTTCTATTATTGGTAAATGTTGGTTAAGTGGTCCCAATGAGTGTGGCTGAGTAGTGTAGGGTTCATGATCTCACATTGAGATTCCGGGTTCGAATTCAGGGAATGTGTTTTCTTGTAATAGACTGAGACAGCCGAAAGTTTTACCTGTTACGCTTAAATCTGAAAAGGGTAGTTTGACAATGAGATTTCCATCGATTTCAAAAAAAAAAAATGATTAAGTGTTAAATTTCTAGGTTTGATTTGAATCTTGAAAATAGTTTTTATATGAAAAATAGGGGTAAGATATATACTTTATACATCGTGATTTTTTTTAGACCTGTTTATCTCGGCAGCGTTATGTACCGAATACAACTTTGTTTTTTAATTATTTACCTTTTGTGGTTTCTGTATTTTCTTTGATGCAACTGGTTTGTTCATATAATTATAATTATTATATTTCTCTTTTAACAACTTTGCTTGCAAATCAAATACTTTTGGTCAAAATTTTGGTAAAACTCAAACCTCATTGTAGTTAAATGATTATTCTTGAAGTGAGTGTATAATTCAATGATAAAGTGTTAATTTAATATATATTTAGTTATAAGTTCAAATTTTAGAAACAATCTATTCCTTAAAAAAAAAATAAAAAAAATAGAATTACGACTATATACATCAGAAATTTCTCCAAACTCTGATTATAGCAAGTTTTTTTTTTATATTGGATACTACCTTTAATTAAATGGTTATTCATGAAAGAGTTAAATATACCATTGGATAAGGAATGATACAGTCAATATCTACTGCAATTTACATTTAATTTTCTGTTGTGAAAATTTAAAATGGGATTTGATTTTTCTTTTACCATGCCTTATGTCTTTGAAAATAGAAAAATTAGTAGTGCTGGGAAAACAATAAATCTAGAATATATTATATTCTTGTTCAATCATGTGAGGAAAAGCATCTAAGCACAATCAGAGTATCAGTTGCTGCAAGGAACATATTTCAACTTTAAAAGTTTATTCTGGCTACAAGTACTGGCTATCTCATTATTCCTATTAGTTAATGGGATATCATTTTTTTAATTATTAAAAATAATGTCAGAAACATTGTGGAGCTGTAAATTTTTTATTTATTTTATAATGTTTGACTGAAATGATTTGAAGTGTTGTTGTTGGAGCCAAATAATTAAATACCAAGTAAAAAAAACTCCTCATGTGCTTTATTTTAACCAACCAAAAATATGTATATAGTTTAAACATTTTAAATACTACTCTTGTTATAAATAAAGTTTTGGGAAAATCTTAATGTACATAGATTTATCTATATTTTTTTATAGAGATTATTTTCGAGAAAGATCTTGATGTACACGGTATTACCTATACTTTTTCATTGAGAAGTTGTTTTCGAGAAATATTATAATGTACGTATTCTTACCAATGTTTTTCAAAGAGAGAGAGTTTTTAGGAAATGTCCAGATATACACAATCTTATCCCTATTTTGTTATAAAGAGATTGTTTTTACGATTCGAACCTATGACCAAACATAAATAAGTTAATACTTAGACTATCACACTACGCACGAGTCATATATATATACACATATTTATAGATATGTGTGTATATAGAGATGCGGATATGTTATCATTTCGTTATGTCAATACAATTTACAGACTAAGATGCAATGATTTTATAAAACTTTACAGGAAGATGGTGGTGTAGGAACAAAGTCATCAGATCATGTATCAGAGAAGAAAGTGATGGATACAGATAGTAGCACACCAGCTGCTAATTTATATAGTGACAAGGAAAATTTAAGGTCCAAAAAGTTGAAGATGAAAATGGAGAAAAACAAGAAGAGAAAAAGGGAAGAATGGGAAATAGCTGAAAGCATTAGATGGCTGGCAGAGGTTGTTGTAAGATCAGAGCAAGCAAGAATGGAGACAATGAGGGAAATTGAGAAACTGAGAGCTGAAGCTGAAGCCAAGAGAGGAGAATTGGACCTTAAAAGAACTGAGATTATTGCCAAAACTCAACTTGAAATCGCTAAGCTATTTGCAGCTAATGCTAAAGGGGTTGATTCTTCCTTAAAAATTGGAAGAGATTAAAAAGGCTCTTCCCCAGGCTTTGCTTTGTACTGGGTACGATATTGATTTACGATTGTAGCATGTATGTTTCCTTAATTGATCTTGTGTATTAACACTAATCATCAAATTAGGGTTAGAGATTTAACTTGGAGTAGAGGTATGACATATATAGATTATTGGTATTGGAATGGTAGGTAAAATATCAAATCCCTATAACCTTAAGGTTATGCACTCTTTTACCTAGACATTATCATTAAATACTAAATAAAGTTATTTACTTGGATAATAAATATGGTTAATATTTTTTAAATATATATGATAAAGGATGTCAATTACATTTTTGCTTGTATATGTTTATTTATCTTTTTTTTTTTTTAAAGGTATGTATCACTATTACTTAGTAGACACAAGTCTCTATTTGAGCCAATTAATTGTGTAGATCTGGGTGGAAAATATGGATATGCTCATGTGAGGTCCAAGTTGCAATAGTTGTCTCAGCTCATTTTTTAGACTTGCAGTACAAAGGAAACAAAAATGTTTATGTTTATGTTTTTTTTTTTTTTTTTTTTTTTTTTTTTTTTTATTTATTTAAAAAAAATGAAATCATCTCTAGACTAGGAAAGTACATGAAGTCACTTCGGATTTCTGAGAATGACATTGCATTATCTCTTCTTTGTATTTTGTATTAATAGGTCACTTTTTTGTTAACCGTGTTAAGTGAATGATTACATTATACGAGTATTTTTGTCAAATCACTATCTTGTGGTAGCTCTTTGATACAAAATTGAGGAATTAAGAGGTGTAGTGACTGTCGAGGTTGGTGCTCTTAGAGCCGATCCGTATCGTGTTTATGACATATTCATGAATACAAGCAATCACTTTTTCCATAACATTATCCACTTAATGTTAACACCCTTTTATCTTTTATATACATATTTGATCTAATTTAATTAAGATCGAAACTAACTAAAGTTTAATGATATATATATTAGACAAAAATCCGAGAATTCAAAATATACAGTAGTCACGCAGTTACAACGAGGTTTGTATTTGATGGAGTTGGTGCTTGGAGTACCAATCCGAATTGTATATTTTATTATTTATTAATAAAATAACTACATTTTTCATTTCATATCTCATTAATGATAATGTCATTATGCGTATTAGATTGATGTATAGATATGCTGAGAATGATATCGACCTTAGAATAGTCTTGACACTAGGTGTAAACTATTCTTAAAGTAAATATTCATAGTCGTTGGTTTTGGAATACGGTCGAATTCCTATAACATAAAATACTAGCACATGTCGTATATTGGAATTGGAGTTCCAATGGTTTAACTGGATGTACCATGAGTTTTGGAAACTCGTATAGACATGTGGGTATTCGTTGAAGCGAATACTGAATGACTCACAGGCGATTCCTAATAGTTGGATGTACACACCACCGTCAATAGGAATCTCCTCGAGTCGAGTAGCATATGTAATCCTTTGACTATAGGATAACATTGATTTTGTGTGAGATCCTCCACACTTTGATGCCATGTATGACAGAAACCTTTCATGGTCTGGCCTCTAGATGCTCGTTGGGTGTGGACCGATGCACTCAGTAATCAAGTGTGAAACAAGATAGGATCCGTCGGCCCGTATGTGTACCATAAGGGATTTAGGTATCCATGTGAGTAAAATCACGATTCTTAAATCTTTGTCCAAAGTCGATCACCTAGGGTGGATCACATCAATTATGAAGAATCGTGAATATATCGACATGAGATGTGCGTCTCGGAAACTTGACGGTATATTTTATGTTTCCTAAGAACAACTCAGATGGCCTATGACAGAGGGATTGTTAAACATATGTGATGACCTCGACTTGTATAGTTCAGAAAAGTCGTTCGTGTTCTTCGCGAATTCAGAGGTGGCCGAATTGCGTACATATTAGCGAGACTTATATGACAAACGTGTCTGAACTTAGAGAGTCCCAATATGAAGTGTACTCGTTGAGCACTTGTGTAGCCGATTTTAATTGATAAAAGTTGTAATCAACTTTTAAGTGGGCTTAATCTAATTTATCCAAATATGTATAATTAGGTGTGACTAATCTCCATTGTCTCCCACTTTAATTTAATCCAATTAAATCAAGCCAAGGATTAGGAAATGGATTAGTTAAATGTTTGCCACCTTGATTTAATCCAATTAAATCAAGCCAAAACCACATAATTTTACATACTTACAAGTACCATAATATCCTCAAATGGTACAGATAATTATGATTTTACAATAAAGTCCTTGTGTAATTATTGAATTAATCCAATCAATCCAATTAGGTCAAAGTAAATAATCAATGTTATCCAATAATACTTGATTATCTTAGTTGATAATTATAATATAAGCTTAGAGTTATGACTATCATTCTAGAATCACTTGACCACATTTGGGTGACCTAGAATTATTTATGAGATATTTCTTATTGGGATTCTACTTTGGTTTGTGTATTGGATTCAAAATTTACACAAGTGCGTATTTAGAATAAAATTTTATTTTTGTAAAAATATTTGATATTTTGAAAAACTTGATTTTTATTCTATAACATGTGTTAATATTGGTTTTGAATTTAAAAATCAATTTTTGGTGGTTTTGAAGTTAAATGAAGCTTTCATTTAAACAAAACAATTGAAAAAAAATGATGTGTGCTACATTGACACGCACACTGTAGCACGAACAGTGTGCGCGTTGTTGGGATTTATGTCCTAAAGCTTCATGTATTGTAAACGAAATTGATTATTGTAATAATAATAAATACATTATTCAGTTTATC
Source organism: Zanthoxylum bungeanum (assembly GCA_019454045.1). Taxonomy (NCBI): domain Eukaryota; kingdom Viridiplantae; phylum Streptophyta; class Magnoliopsida; order Sapindales; family Rutaceae; genus Zanthoxylum; species Zanthoxylum bungeanum. The sequence goes on from SKCR01029751.1 coordinate 185,030, forward strand.
AAAGTTGTTTGATTTATATCGCATATTGTCCAATTGTCGTGTTTACCTTAATTACTCTTGTACCTTCAGACTTAGTGTATATTTGATGCACAAAAGGATTTAAGTATGAAATTAGTAATCTAAATAGTCAATAGAGAGCAAATAAAGAGGGTACTTTGTTTGTGGTTTATCTATAGATGCGGTCCATTCTATACTTGTATGACGATCTTAATCCGGGATCGTTCATGTAGTGACATGGGAATGGAGGCACCTTGTATGATGAGATTATATAGGACTGAACTCAGATAAATACGAATTTTTTTTAATATCTGTTAACCGAAGAAATTCATTTTATCTAATGGATGGTCATATATGGATTCGATCTTAATCACGAGTGTACTACGAACTCATGCATGACAAGCTATGTCCTTTGATTTACTATGGTGAGTTTGGTGTTGTATTCCCGGCCAATAACTACGTATTTTGGGGATATAGTTTGGTATGTAGCTGAGAATATTTTATATAGATATTGAATTCACTCTTTCTTACGAGAAGTAGAGGAATATCTTTTTTAAGAGTTGATTCAGGACTTGAACAATTTGAGCACTCAACTTTTCTATTGCGAATAGAAAGTTTTATTTCATAATTGTTATGAATTAATTGTTCATTATAGAATCAATGGTGCTTATGAGACAAAATATTTAGAGGGGTTTAACAGACTTTTGACCCGGCTCTATTTATGAGATATTCGTGAAGGGCTATATCCATATGTAATGACTATATCGACGGACACCAAAGTAGTTCGGTTTATTTTAACCATCTACGGTAACGAGAGTTTAACTTCGAGTTTTTACTGGAATAACGTGGAGTTAATAATTCATAATATTTGATTAAAGAGTTTAATTAATATTTCGGAATTATTAGGGCTCGGAATCGTAGGTCCATTTGGTCCCCGTGCTAGCTCGATTAACTGTAGCAAACCTAATATAATTAGATTGTCTAATTATATGCTCACTTTATATTTGTATATTATTAATAAGATTAATAATATTTATTGTCACAAATGAAAACTATGTTAAATTAGTTTAACTTAATTTTTTCTAGAATTTTTTATTATGATTTAATCAAGTATTGATTATGAGATAATCAAGTTAGTAATAATTATGAGATAATTACTACAATATAATTGAAGGTAAATAAGTCATTATTAAGATATTGATTTTTATTTACCATTGGAGACAAAGCCATATGGCGTACCATGTCATCCAAGCAATTATGTTTATTAGGTGGCATATATACACCTAATATATTTGTCATTAGCTAATGCATTTTATGTTTTGGTAGGACCTCCACATTTATGTGTTTGCCATTGAAAGAAAACATTAGATGCTTAATGACAAAGTCCTTGTCTTTAACTTATCATTTCTTATGCTTTGGTATGACATTCACATTTTTGTGTTGGCCATTGCAAGAAAGCATTAGATGCTTAATGACAAGGTTAGTTGGCTTGTGTAAGAGAATATAATCTCTACCATTTCTCTCACTTCCAAAGGTTAACATTTTGCAAACATTAACAGAAGTGTTGTGAGAAAGATTTGAGAGAAAATAGAGAGAGTTCAAACATTCACAAGTGTTGTGAGAGTGTTTGAAATTTCTAAAGCCAAACACCAATTGTGACATCTTGATTCTCTAAATCGTTTAGAGTTTAATCTTTGTGAGTGAAGCCCACACTTTGGTTTGTTGGTTTCGAGTCATAGTTCGGAACATCGAGTGGTTGATCCAAGTGTTGGACAACAAAGGATTGATTTCGGCTACTACAATAAAGGGAGAAGGCAAAAAAAATTTTAAAGATCAATACGAGAGCCGGTGCCACCACAAGCAACTTCCGCCGCGCTAAGGAAAGTTGTTTTCTACAATTGGCATTAAGAGCTTAAGGTTGAAAAGTGTTCTTAACCATTCTCCTTTAAAGTTTCAAGTTTTAATAATTTATATATGATATAGATTATTAGAGTGCATGTTGTGATAAGTTTGCACAATTAGATTCATGAGATGAATGGTTTTAATGTTCATGTGATGAATGTTTACTTTTGATTCATGTGATGAATCTATTGTGTTGATCGTTATTTTTTCCGGCTCTTATTTTTAGCATTGGAAATGTAAGACCAAAAGGTCATATTCTTTCAAGTGTTGTAAGTTTTGACCATAAGGTCATATTCTTTCAAGTGTAGTAAGTTCATTTCTTTTGTAATAAGTTCATTATGTAATCCTATTTGTAACTAGGAGGAGCCGATGTCGCGAAGGACTTTTGACGAAGAAATTCCGCAAAGAACTCAACAACACTCCATGAAACAAGATTTGAAGACCAATGAATGCTTTGGATTTATTGTACTAATTAGATTAGTATAGTAAAATAAGAGTCTGGTCAACGTAATTTGTTTTGTGGATGTTTTCAGCATTTTCCAGCCCTGGAAACTGAGTTGCATCGCGACACAACCCTTAGCGCGTCGCGACGCGCCCAACTTGCAAAACAAGAGGCTACTGCCTCGTTTGCGTCGTGACGTAATCCCCTTTGCGTCGTGACGCAACACTGACCTGAAGCTTTTATAGTTTCTGATCTTCTGGGCTTCGCGACGCCCACCAGTTCGCGTCGCGACGCCCATACCTGGGTTAATATGTATGTTTAAATTGTTTAATAACATGTCATACAGCCTAGGGTGCCTACTCTTGCATTTTCAAATGCCATAACACGTAGATATGCATGATATTCTAGTCATAAAATATTATTTTATGTAATTTAAATGTTAAATAAGAATATAAGATGCTAGCAAATAAATTAATAAGATTATTTGGTTTAAAGGTTTAAAAATTACGAATTCAAGTTTAAGAAACATATGGACCTTATGAGTACATTATTTTCCTTAGTATATCAGATGGAAACCCGGACGTAAATTCCATAGCCGATTTCGAATGGACGGTAATATGGTCTGCACTCGGGATACAATATCACGTACCTTTGGAATAGATAATGTGCTTTTATCAATTAAATGGTTTAATGACTTTTGGTCCGTTCGTTGAATTCTAAATTTTAAAACCTATTAGTGGAATAATAATTTAAGAGTTAAATTGATTAGATCACTAAAAATAACTTGATTAAATTAGTTTAATTGGTTAGTAGAGACTAATCGGGATTAGTGAATAAAATTTTAAGAGTTAAAATTGGTTAGATCACTAATTATTATCAACTAGTATTAATAAGGTTATGACTTTAGCCAAGCATAATCTAAGATTCATAAGATACTAGTGAAATAGAAACCTTACACTTCAAAATAGTGAGTGGGAGAGGGGTTTACCACAATATATCCCGCGATCTCCATTGTTATTCAGAAATATGAGATTCAATAGGCGCCTCGAGACGACTTTGCTTTCGTCCCCCTACGGATTGTGTCCTTTTTGGGTCAATATCAGGTTTGGATTCCGAAAGAATATGGACTCTAGATGTATCTGGTGATTTGATCTACCCTACGGCGACACTTCACTAGTTAAGTCCAATGGTTCCGAAATAATGGGTCACACTCACAAAGGAATGATTAAGTTGTTAATCAAAACTTCCTTGATCAAAATAACGATAGTTGATTAATATAGGAATAAGAGTTATTCAGATATATTAATCAATTGAGAATGTCTCAATCTATCATGTGAATACTTGACCTACCCTACGGCGGCACGTATTTGTGGGATGATAGATAACTGTGGCATAATAATTCTTTTAGGTTTCTAATTTATTATACATTGATCATGCATCAAGTTTAATTATATGCCTAAATGTTTGACAATTTTAATATGCGATGAATGTATGTTGAATGCGCGTTTATTAATATAGGAATAAGAGTTATTTCAGATATATTAATCAATTGAGAATGTCTCAGTCTATCATGCGAATACTTGACATACCCTATGATGGCACTTATTTGTGGGATGATAGATAACTGTGGCATAATAATTCTTTTAGATTTCTAATTTATTATACATTGATCATGCATCATGTTTAATTATATGCCTAAATGTTTGACAATTTTAATATGCGATGAATGAATTTTGAATGCGTGTTTATTATTTTTTCTGCCATGGCATCTGCAATAATCTCAATTCTCAAACAACAAGAAAAATTAACCGGGGATAATTATGTAAAATGGAAAAGTGATATGAATTCTATATTGGTCTGCGAAGACCTTAAATTTATCCTGATGGAGGAATGTCCTCCTGAGCCAGCACCAAATGCTGGCAGAGCTGCACGTAATGCCTATAATAATTAGATTAAAGATGATGAGAAAACCCATAACTATTTGATAGCATCCATGTCTGAGGTTCTTGCTGCACAACATGAGCCTATGGCGACAACATCGATGATTATGCAGTCATTACAGAACATGTTTGGGCAACCTTCAGACCGACAACAATATGAGGCAATAGTCTCTATATTGACCGCTAGAATGAAGGAAGACACATCGGTCCAAGATCATGTGTTGAGGATGATGTCTCATCTTAATATGGCTGAAACCTATGGTGCACGTATCAATATGCAAAGCCAGGTGACAATGATCATGGAAACCCTTCCGAAGAGTTTCATGCAGTTTAAAAGCAACTATTCTATGAATAAGTTGACTTTTACATTGATTGAACTGCTAAATAAGCTCACCAATTATGAGTTCGTTATGAATGGTCCTCGTAGGTCCAATACCGAGGTAAATATTGCCGAATCTTCTAAATCTGCAAAGAAGAAGAAGAAAGACAATTGGAAAACAAAGGCAAAACCAATGAAAAAGAAGAACAACAAAGGCTCTAAAGGAACTAATCCCAAAGGAAAATATTTCCATTGTGAACAACAAGGGCATTGGATAAAGAATTCTCCGAAATACCTTGCTGAGCTTAAAGAGAAGAAGAATACAGGTAAATACGATTTACTTGTCATTGAGTCTCTTTTGGTGGAGGATGATAAATCTATATAGATTGTTGATTCTGTTGCCACTAATCATGTTTGTTATTCTTTGCAGTTACTTGACTTATGGAGGGACCTTGTTGAAGGTAGCTTTACCATGAGAGTTGGGACAGGGGATGTTGTTTCAATAAAAGCAGTGGGAGTTTCAAATTTGAATTTTAATAAAAGTTATTTATGTTTGAATGGTGTGCTATATATTCCTGGTTTTCGCAGGAATTTAATTTCTGTAACAAAACTTATGGAATGTGGTTTTTCTATTTCGTTTAATAATAAGTCAATTATTATTAGTAGAAATGGATTAAATATATGCATGAGAAACTCTGAAAATAATCTATATGTATTAAAGCCGTTAATGCATGAATCACTGCTTAATACTGAAATATTTAAGATTGAAAGATCTAAAACTAAACGGTAAAAGATTTCTCATGATGATACCTATTTATGGCACCTTAGACTTGGTCACATTAACCTTGACCGGATAGATAGACTAATTAAGAACAGAGTTTTAAATCAGTTAAAACTTGGTATTTTACCTGTCTGCGAATCCTGTCTAGAAGGCAAAATGACCAAGAGACCTTTTACTAGAAAAGGGATAAGAGCCAAAGAAACACTTGAGCTAATATATTCGGACGTTTGCGGACCGATGAATGTAAAAGCCTGAGGTAGTCTTGAATACCTTGTCACTTTCATTGACGATTATTCTAGATATGGGTATGTTTACCTAATGCAGCACAAGTCAGATACATTTGAAAAGTTCAAAGAGTATCGTACTGAGGTTGAGAACTAGTTAGGTAAAAGCATTAAAATTCTACGATTAGATCGTGGAGGAGAATACCTTGATAGATATTTCAAGGAATCTTAGTTGAGCATGAAATTATTTCACAGCTCACTGCACCTGGAACACCACAATAAAATGGTGTTGCAGAAAGGAGAAATCGGACCCTACTAGACATAATGAGATCAATGTTTAGTTATAGCACTCTACCTAGTTCATTCTGGGGATATGCATTGCAAACTACAATATATTTCATGAATGTAGTTCCTTCTAAGTCTATTTCTAAGACTCCCTTAGAGTTGTGGAATGGTCGTAAAGCTAGTTTACGGTATTTCCGCATATAGGGGTGTCTGGCATATATGCTAAATAACAAGACTATTAAGTTGGAACTACGTTCACAGGTGTGCCTATTTGTAGGCTATCCTAAGGAAACTAAAGGTGGATTCTTTTATAGTCCAGAAGATAACAAAATATTTGTGTCGATAAATGCTACATTTCTTGATGATGACTATATGAGAGAGTTCAAACCTCGTAGTAAAGTGTTACTTGAGGAGTTACTTGCTGGTACGACCAGTACACCATTGTCAAATATTGACAAAGACATTACACCTTCTACATCTGAAAGTCAGATGAAAGTTTATCAGGATACCATACCACCTAGACGTAGTGGGAGGGTTGTAAGACAACCTGAACGCTATCTAGGAAATGGAAAGGTGCAAGTTGTTGCATCTTGTGATGGTATAGATGATATATTGACCTATCGTAGTGCATTGGAAGATATTGATAAAGAGGAATGTCTCAAAGCCATGAACCTCGAGATAGAGTCTATGTACTCTAACTCAGTCTGGGAACTTGTAGACCAACATGATGGAGTAAAACCCATATGTTGCAAGTGGATCTATAAGAGAAAAAAGAGGAATATATGGGAAAGTACAGACTTTCAAGGCTAGGCTAGTGGCAAAGGGTTATACCTAGAAAGATGGAGTTGACTATGAAGAACCTTTCTTGCCAGTAGCCATGCTTAAATCGACCATGATTCTTCTTTCCATTGCCACATATTATGACTATGAGATTTGGCAAATGGACGTCAAGACTGCATTCTTGAATGGCAATCTTGATGAGAGTATCTATATGGTACAACCAGAGAGGTTCATTACCCAAGGTCAAGAGCAAAAAGTTTGCAAGTTGCAAAGGTCCATTTATGGACTTAAGCAAGCATCTAGATCTTGGAACATAAGATTTGATACTACGATCAAGTCTTATAACTTTGAGCAGAACATCGATGAGCCTTGTGTCTACAAGCGCATCATTGATGGGAATGTGGTTTTCCTTGTGTTATACATTGATGATATTTTACTCATTGGGAATGATGTAAATATATTATCGGACGTGAAAATCTGGCTAGCTAACCAATTCCAAATGAAAGATTTGGGAGAGGCAAGTTATGTACTTGAGATCCAGATAATTCGGGATCGCAAGAAATGACTGTTAGCAATGTCTCAAGCAACCTATATTGATAAGATTCTTGTGCGATTTGGTATGCAGAATTCCAAGAAAGGTAATTTACCTTTCAAGCATGAAATTCATTTGTCTAAAGAACAGTCTCATAAGAACCTCAAGGAGTTGAGGAGATGAGTGTTGGGAAATCTCTAAGTCCCGAGGATCGATTAAAGCATAGAAACATAATGCGAATACATCGAGGAAGTTGCGGAATACTTACATCGAGCGGTTGAGCGATGCGACGAATAACAAAATTCTTTTTCTCCCTCCAAGTAGCTCTCGGCAGTGAGCAGTTTTGTCCTCCTTGGTGTTCTCGGCAATCATCAAGTTTTGAGCTCCAAGCTTGATTTGGTGATTCCTTGCTCACAAGTGGGTTTCCCTATCACCTTCGTAAGACTCCGATGTGTGCTAGCACTTTTGATTTTGCAACAAAATCATGACTTTGCTTCTTCCTTGCTCACGGTTTTTACAGAACCAGTGAAGAGAAGAAAAAGGCCTATAAGGCCGAGAGAGAGAGAGATAAAGTGAGGAAGAGAGAGTGGTGTTAGGTTGTTAAAATTGGTAAATGAAATTCTAAAAAACAAATACACAAATTTTGCTAACAAAAGTCAAACCAATTAAAGCCTACAACCACCACATCAACTATTCACATCACTCAATCAATCAAGTGACAAATTGTCACATCACTCAAAATGACATGTGATTTGACGCTTGATGTGACTAATGATTTGACTCTTGATGTGACTTGCGGGCCGCACTTGAATTCGAAATACGAGTGCGCTCGCAAACACTCCCGGGCTTGGGTTTGCTAATTCCAAATTAACGAATTTTTCGTTGCGACGCAATTGAATAATTATGCCTAGAAAATCACTATTCATGTCGCTAACGAATTAATTCTAAATTAACTCGTTCGCCCGAATTAAAACCTAATTTCAATTCCGCGTCGAAATCCAATTTCGTATAATATATCGAATATATTATTTTATCGATTAATTCCAAATTAATCGTTTTCTCTCTTTAATTAAATATTTTATCCCATATAAAATATCTCCGTAATTAATCCCAGATTAATTTTCTTTCTCTTCTAATTAATCCCAGATTAATAAAGTGCGAGTCATACGTCATCGGTGAATCTTCGGGAAGCGACCCATGAGATCCCCGGATATGTTGGCAGTAAATTCGGTCGTCGGACTATCCGAACACGTAAGTACCTAGTACTACGTTTGTACCGATTTACAAGACAAGGTTGGCTTCTAGCAAAGCGCCATGCCTACCCAATTCTCCAGAAATATCCTTACAGGAATATGTAATCTATATCAGGCGTAGTATACGTAGTATTTCGTATTTCGATCCAGTATCGGATGTCACGTGCAAGGCCTGGGGCTGGAATTGTGACTGCCATGTACGAAGCACATATCGGATCTCTGGTAACTAGTCTCTATATCAGATAAACATGACCTAGTCATTTTATCCCGATGACTGCAGCACATAAGAGAACCAGTTCCGTATCCTGCGTGATCATCATCTCCACTATGAGTGGAGTGATACTTCCGTCTTGACATCACACCCAACACACTACGATTCTCAATATACCCAGCAGAGGCGTACACAGAACCTGTTAAAGCCCTGGACGACCTAAAACCAAAGTATATTGATTGTCGCATGTATTAGCGGTGCAAGTCTCAAGTTAAGACCAAATACACCTACCCTGATTTCGGACTTCTATAGACACATAGTCATACTACCAATGGAATTCTGAGGGGTCTATCCAGAGCGCAGCTATTTTCCGTACCATCGGTAAACACAACCTCCTACTACACTTGCATGAGTATCCTATACCCAAATATATGAGAACTATGCCGTTATGCCCTCACAACGCACACAAGTGTAATACTAGTCTTTTTACGCATTATCGATGTCCAATCTCGATATTACTCTGACTAGGGATATTTAATGATTAATCCTTCGTGGATTGATACTGTCTCATATCATCTCAATCCAGGAACTAATCATAAGGACCTCCTATCATTTATACATCTTGGTGATCTAATCACAAATGATAAGAGAGTAATTTTCTTTGTCACATAGTTAATTTGTACAACAACACCATGATCTGTACAAATAGTGACGCTATGGGTCATAATTGTCCAACAATGAGACATATACCCTATGCTTCAGCAGTTGGAAGTCTTATGTCTGCTATGTTATGCATGAGACCGGACATCTGTTTTGCAATGAGAGTATTCAGTAGGTTTCAATCCAACCCAGGATTAGATCATTAGGTAGCGGTGAAACATATTCTCAAGTATCTTCGGAGAACAAAAAATTATATGCTTGTATATACAAGTCAAGATATGATTCTGAGAGGATATACAAACTCTGATTTTCAAACGGATGTCGATTCTAGGAAATCAACATCTGGATCAGTGTTCACCTTAGGTGGTGGGGCTATAGTATGGAGGAACATAAAGCAATCTTGTATTGCTGACTCCACTATGGAGGCTGAATATGTAGCAGCTAAGGAAGCAGTCTGGCTCCGTAAGTTCTTGGCAGATCTGGAATTTGTTCCAGATATGGATAAACCTTTTTTTTGGAAAAGACAGATATGGATAAACCGCTCACACTTTATTGTGATAATAGTGGTGCAGTGGCGAACTCCAAATAACCAAGAAGCCACAAGAAGGGTAAGCATATTGAGAGAAAATATCACCTCATCAGAGAGATAGTGCATAAAGGAGATGTCCCTATCACGCAGATTCCATCCGCAGACAACATGGCTGATCCGTTTACAAAGACCTTATCGGCTAAAATGTTTGAAGGTCACCTAAAGGGTTTATGATTACATGACATGTCCCATTTGCTCTAGTCCAAGTGGAAGTTTGTTGGGATTTATTTCCTAAAGCTTCATGTATTGTAAACGAAATTGATTATTGTAATAATAATAAATGCATTATTCAGTTTATCAAAGTTGTTTGATTTATATCGCATATTGTCCAATTGTCTTGTTTACTTTGATTACTATTGTACCTTCAGACTTAGTGTATGTTCGATGCACAAGATGATTTAAGTCTGAAGTTAGTAATCTAAATAGTCCGTAGAGAGCAAATAAATATGGTACTTTGTTTGTGGTTTATCTATAACTGTGGTCCATTCTATACTTGTATGACGACCTTGATTCAGGATTGTTCATGTAGTGACATGGGAATGAATGCACCTTGTATGATGAGATCATATAGGACTTGACTCAGATAAATACGAATTTCTTTTAATATCCGTTAACCGAAGAAATTCATTTTATCTAATAGATGGTCATATATGGATTCGATCTTAATCCTAAGTGTACTACGAACTCCTGCATGACATGCTATGTCCTTTAATTTACTATGATGAGGTTGGTGTTAATAATTCGTAATATTTGATTAAATAGTTTAATTATATTTCGGAATTATTGGAGCTCGGAACCGTAGGTCCATTTGGTCCCCGTGCTAGCTCTATTAACTGTAGAAAACCTAATATAATTAATTTGTCTAATTATAAGCTAACTTTATATTTGTATATTATTAATGAGATTAATAATATTTATTGTCACAAATGAAAACTATGTTAAATTAGTTTAACTTAATGTTTTCTAGAATTTTTTGATTATGAGATAATCAAGTATTGATTATGAGATAATCAATTTAGTAATAATTATGAGATAATTACTACAACATAATTGAAGGTAAATAAGTCATTATTAAGATATTGATTTTTATTTACCATTGGAGACAAAGACATATGGCTTACCATGTCATCCAGACAATTATGTCTATTAGGTGGCATGTATACACATAATATATTTTTCATTAGCTAATGCATTTTATGCTTTGGTATGGCCTCCATATTTATGTGTTTGCCATTGAAAGAAAGCATTAGATGCTTAATGATAAAGTCTTTGTCTTTAACTTATAATTTCTTATGCTTTGGTATGACATTCACATTTTTGTATTGGTCATTGTAAGAAAGCATTAGGTACTTAATGACAAGGTTAGTTGGCTTGTGTAAGAGAATATAATCTCCGCCATTTCTCTCACTTCCTAAGGTTAACATTTTGCAAACATTAACACAAGTGTTGTGAGAAAGATTTGAGAGAAAATAGAGAGAGTTCAAATATTCACAAGTGTTGTGAGAGTGTTTGAAGTTTCTAAAGCCAAACACCAATTGTGACATCTTGATTCTCTAAATTGTTTAGAGTTTATCTTTGTGAGTGAAGCCCACACTTCGGTTTGTTGGTTTCGAGTCATAGTTCGGAAGATCGAGTGGTTGATCCAAGTGTTGGACAACAAAGGATTGATTTCGGCTATTACAACAAAGGGAGAAGGCAAAGAAAATTTTAAAGATCCATACTAGAGCCGGTACCACCACAAGTAACTTTTTCCGTGCTAAGGAAAGTTGTTTCCTACACGCGTCACTGTAGCGCGCGCGCGTATGCGCTTCGCGCGCTGATTTTATTTTCTCTCATTCTGGAGTTTCCGGATTCCGATTCAGTCTCGATTTTTTCCTATACACTCATAATGGAATATAATATTTCATTAAATAATTTAAAATTATACCCATACTTGATATCCATGGGTTAGACCCATTTCCGCTGCGTGGGGTACCGATCCGACCCTAGGGGTTCCACAAATGCCCCAACAGTAATTGGCATTGAGAGGTGTCATTACTTATGGTATATTCTCAAATAAAGTTCATTATCGAGATTTGCTAACATGGGTCAATTAGTAAAATTCATTGAGACCGGTACATGTCGTATATCGAGATTTGGTCTGATAGTTTATCCCAATAAACCATGAGTCTTAGGATACTCGAATATACATGTAGTCTTTATTTGATTAACACTGAGTGACTCACTGAAAGTATTCCTAATAAATGACATACCAATCTAAAATAGGAATTTTCCAGAGTCGAGTTGCATATCTAGTCATTTGACTTGAGATACCACCGTGGATGTATGGGTGATCCTCTACACTTTGAAAACAATCACGTCACCAGTCAATCTAGATAGGACCTCCGTTTTTTCATTGGGTATGGACCGATGCTCATGATATTTTGTGATATATCCAGAGAGGATCTATCAGTCTCATGTACGAGATTTAGATTTAGATATCGATTTCGTGATTCCTTAAATCTTTGGTAGTGGTATACTGCGAAAATAATTTTTGAGTTTTTATTTAGAGAATCACGAATATGTTGCAACATACGTGAATTGTACATAACTGAGTTTTGACCTTCTCATTTGTCTCTTGTATAATTCGGATAGCCTATGACAGAAAGACTAGATGATATGTCTAGAACTTGACTTGTACGGTTCAACGTGGTTATATGTGAAAGTGAATTATGGACACCAAATGTGTTTCGTAATAGATATACCTGAATCTAGAGAGTCCCACTAGTAAAGTATACATTTATAGCATTAGGGAAATTAATTACGAATAATATGAATTATTTGTAATGTTACACATATCGGGGTATTTTCGTATCTAATATTTATATGTATATGATACATAATTTGATTAGATACACATTAGAATTTTGACATATGTTAATAAATACTTATTTAATTAATTAAAATTAAAATAATTTAATAATTATTTATTAAAGAATATTTTAGGAATATTCTTTAATTAATTAATTAAAAACTTATAATATAAGCTTGGTTAAATGGTAAAATAATAGCTATATATTTAAATGTTATTTGGCCTAATTTTGGCCATGTATATTAAAGTGTCAAAATAATAAAATTGCCCCTCTCTATTTAAAGATGATTTTTGGTCATTGCTTAACGAGGAGGAGAAAATTATTTTCATTTTAGGTAATGGCTTAGGTTTGAGAGAGCAAAACATTTGGGCTTTTAATTTGACTGAGTCATGCATCAAATTGGTTGTACATCAAATTGGAAGCATGAATGAATTGCTTAAGAGCTTAAACAAATACTTAAAAGGGAATTATAATATTTTTTATTATCCTTTATGTTGTAAATTATTTACAATTTGTTCCTAGTTAGTTACATGAAATGTACCTTTAATTCATGCTTATTTGATGTGTTTAGAATAATTGAAACCAAATTGCTTAGCCTAAATTTGCATGTGTAAAATTAATTAGGCAATATAATGTAATTAGGCCTAATTGGGGTGTAGGATACTAAATTGCCATCCAAGAATTACTTGAGCTACTCATTGGTGACCTAGAATTGTTCTTGAGTTATTTTATGGTGTTGACTCTCAATTGATAATTAGGGATTTGAATTTGTATGATTTTGAATTAATTAGGAGATTAATTTTATTAATCATGTAATTAATTCAATTATAACTTAATTTATAATTGAGAAGTTGTGGATGAAATTGGATATGTAATAACGCGTAGGAAAAATTCCTAGAATTGTTCCGAAGGCATTTTGAGAATTTTTCATAAATATCGTATTAGGGGCAAAATCGTAATCTATTAAAATTATGATTATTTGGCCAAGCGCGTTGAAAATTCTCGAATTTTAAGAATCATTCCGGTAGCGTTTTGAGAATTTTCCACACCATGGGAAAAATGATAATTTATTGAAACTAAAGTGATTAGCCATTGCTACAGTAATTGGATCACTGTAGCAGTGTGCTGGTCAGAGTCATAGCTGACCCACTTTTTCGGTTATTCCGATCATCCGGTTTGGTGATCCAATAAATCAGTCAACATGTAACAACGAAAAGTGTTTCCAAAAGTTTTATCCTGAGTTTTATGCGTAATCACACTTTAATATATGATATTAACGAGTGATATGGGTGAAATATGAATGAATTAGAGGTATATAATACAACTAAATTTATCCAGATTAAAAATATTTTAAAAATCATTTTCGTCCACCAACGCGCTTCAGCAGCATTTTCCCCAACAGTAACATTATCAGATTTGGTAGCTATGCAAACATAATCTCCAAAAAATTAAAAAATTAATAATTATTCATTTAACACCATTAACAGGAAAAATGACTGATTAATATAAAACAGAAACCAGAGATAGTACATTGTCATTGATATAAAACACAAACTAGTTATGGTATAATGTCATTGTAAGAAATCCGTGGTGGCTATATGTACTTTCCCCAAACCTGAGATGGTTCAAAGATAATTTCCCTTTTAAAAATATAAAAATTGGTCCAAATATATCATGTTACCGACACTTGTAGAAAAGTATCACCAGTGTAGTGTCGGTGAAATGAGTAGTGATAGATGTACTCCACAAATACATAATTCTAATTTTAAACTAATCATGAGAGGTTATATGTATATAAAGTTATTTGATTAAATTAAAAATTTAATTTAAAATTACAGAATTGTGATTCTATTGATGAGTGGTAAATGTATCACTATTTCTCACTCATTTGACCTGATATTTTGTATAGTTTCTTGAGTTTTGTGAATATTTTGATGTGTTTTGTGTTATTTTATAGATAAATAAAGTTTCAGGACTCTCTGGAGGTGATTTGGGGCCAAAATAATGAAAAACGGAAAAATGACATTTTGGTAATTTTTCGCATCGCGACGCGCAAGCCTTTGGCGTCGCGACGCCTAACATGCTCCAAGACTTGCTAACGTGCGCCGGGTCCACAAGTCATAATCTGAGAAGTTTGACTTTGCTAATGTGCGATGTGCCACGTGTCACCATCACAACCGATCTGCTAACGTGCGCCGTGCCACGTGTCATCATCCTACGGTGCCGACAGTCACCATCGACACGTGTCAATCCACGTCATCGTCCACATCATCGGTTGACCGAGTCAAAGTGTCACGTCATCGCCACGTCATCATCAACCAATCACAGCGTGCCATGTGTCACAATCCTATGGTGCCGACAATCCCTTTCGCCACGTGCCGCCATGTCATCGCCACGTCAGCTCAATCATTCAGCTCCCAGCCGCCTTGCCACGTGTCACCTTATCTCTTTATCCGAATCGCCACGTGTCAGATAAGAATCTGAAGCCGACGAACCAGAAGCTGCCACGTTGATAATCACGCGCGTCGCGACGCGGACACCCTACTGACGCCTATAAATTCAGCTCGAATTCAGTTTTCAAATCATGCATTCCTTGAGTTTTGTAAGGACTTTAAAGATTGCATCTTGTGTGTTTAAGTTTTTGTAATTTAAATTAAACATTTTTACTTTTAGTATTTTCAATTATGCAATTTTACTTTTTGTAATAAATTTTATTTTATTTTCTTTTTGTTCTTTTATGTTCAGTAGTTAATTTACTGCTGGGGTAAATGTGAAGCTTTTTACTTTTATAATTTAGATTAATCTCCCTTAATTATAATATATAGATTATTTAAAACCTGACTTAATAAGGATACCGCTATATTGGTCGGTTGGTAATTATTTATAAATTGGTTTTAACCTGACTTAATGAGGATACCGCCTGATTGGTCGGTTGGTAATTAATTATTAATTTGACTTAATTAGGATACCGCCTATATGGCTGGTTGGTAAATATCACACAGATTTATATATTATAATAAGGGAGATTTCTAAATTAAAAATAGTAAAGGTAGATTAATCTCACTTCAATTATAATATGGAAATTGTGATTTAATAATATGAATTAAAAGTTGATTCCGCCTTAATGACTGGTTTTAATTATGTAACATAATGTGACACCGCCTATATGGCTGGTCTTTAGGTGACAGATAATTACCGCCTATATGGCTGATTTTTGGATAAATAATAACACCGCCTTTATGGCTGGTTCAACTTAATTGGATAATACTGACAATTTCCATATTATAATAATTTGAGATTTCTAAAAGTGGATCCCATATCCCCGGCATTTTATTTTATTCTAGGGAAGTGATGAAACACAATATTTACACTTAATAATTGATTTTCTTTTTATGGATAATTCTTTAGTTTGTTTATTGAGTCTTAAGCTTAACGTTTCTTGTTGTCTGATCACCAATAAGATTGATATGGTAAACTTAAAATGAACTAGACATAGAGATTTTAGGTTTCAGCCTTAGATTCAATAGCCCACGATCTTCCTTGAGGATAAATAACCCTTTAATAGATTTCCTTACATGATAGACATATACCTGTAGGGCGGGGGTAGCCATAATTGGAATTTAATCTTAATGAATCCAAGTAATTTGGTTGACATAGACATATGGTTCAATTGGGTTATACTGGGTATTTGCATCTGATCATCGACAAAGGCTTTTGCATAATTTCGTGTTCCAGGTGAGCAAACTAATTTATTACACATATATAAGAGAATCAATTCATCTTTCGAATAATATTGTGTGGAGTCACGACCCTAGATCTTTGAGTAATTTCTTTTATTTTCCTTAGTATTTTCTTTTGAGTATGTTTTTATTTTAATTAGCAAATCCACATTCAACCAACCAAAAACAATCAATTCACTTCTCCCTATAATTAGATACTTGTAAATAAATAGTATCAATAATTAATAACAACAGTATGAATTAAGTCCTCGTGAGATCGATATTTTTATACTACTTGAACGATACGTGCGCTTGCGTTATACATGTGTGTTTACGCCGGTCATCTATACAAAGGAATACTCATTCATTATATCTATCATTATTGCAGTGAAATTCATTTTTAGCATAGTGTTGGAGAGAGTAAGAGATTTATTCTCAATCGGAAGTGTGCATATTCCATGACCAACAAGAACGTTGGGCTCTAATTAGGGATATATTATGACATCGTATATCGCTTGAGAATGATACTAGTGATAAGGTTATAAACAATAACATTCTTTAATTAATAAAACACGTTTTGAGTGAATTTAGACACATACTAAAAATAAAATATTGAGATATCATATCACCCATATAACAACACAATTCCTTTATTTAGTTAGTGATACGATATCACTAATACCTCCGCAAATAATGACATCAACTCCTTGCATATGAAAGAAGAAACAAATCATATTCCCAAGCCCCACATAAAGCTAAAAATGGGCTGACTGTACCTGTAGCTGTATCTGGATCCGTTGCAATCCACGATGTGGACGTGAGATGAGAAGCCACAAATTGACCCACTGCTGACTGCCCACGTGAGATTCACCTGCCCCACCGCCGGATCCGCTCCTTGCGCTTTCCCTTTTTCTCATCATTTCAAATGAATCAGAATTTAAATTAGCATTCAATTCGAACCTCTTCTTCCCATTTTCATCTTCATTTTTGATACGATCATGTTAATGATCCTCACCTTCAAACTCAATTGCCCACATCGCTGGATTCATAATCAAGCGCAACCATGATGAGCATTCTCAGATTTGAAATTTCGCCAATGATCATCATCATTATCATTCTTTGATAGCTCACAAATTATTCCTATAATTTCAAAGCATTCGTTCACGTTAGAATGTCTCATTTGGTGGCCCGTACAGGTCGGCATCAGCAACGTTACGAAAATGGTTGTCGTCTTGTAGCTGGGTACGTTTGTGTAACGTATATAATGGCTTTTTTTTTTTTTTTTAATGTTTATTTATTTAATGTTTAGTTGATGATGGCCAAAGGGTATGTTTTGATTTTTTATTATTTATTTAATTTTTTAATATGTTACTTGCACGTTATGTAGTTGATAACAAGTTGGATAGGTAATAGGGTTTGCTTAAGGAAGTTCATTATTTTGCTAAATATTGTGTAATATCGATGATTCGATTAGAATATTTTGTGGGATAGAATATTGATTTCGGATAGAGCTCATTGGCGTGGAAGAATCCATGTGGCCAATCCCACTAGTGGGAAGAGGCATTGTTTGTTTTGGTTTGGTTATATATAATTCCGGTTTATGGCACTTTGGCTTGTGATGGTATTTTTTTAAAGGATGTTTTGTTTGATATTTTCTCGTTATTATTACTTATGCAATTTCCTTGAAGTGGTTTTGAATTATATTGATTCTGTGAATTGGGAATGATTGAGTGATTTGCGATTCACTATTGGTTTTAGGTTCATTGTTTTATAAATAACTCTGTATACCGTGGGAGGACAAAATGAAATCTTCAATTACATAATCATTGTTCTTAAGCTTTATTGTTTTAGTAAAAATCGATATAATTTAGCTTTATTTTGCATGCTGTATTGTTTGCTTCATCTATATATACAAAAGTAAAAGATTAATATTGCAATCAGATTTCATGATGTCAAGTTCTAACTCTTGTAGCTCTTTGGCAGGTGTATACCATTTAGGTATATAGATTCTGATGAGAATGTTAATTTGAAGAAGATTGTTGAGGTGCTTATGATTAACTCAACTAGTGGACCAGGACTTTTGTTTCCAAAGGTATAAAGTCTTGACTTCTTTTCCTCGCTTTTATCTGATTCACTCCTAACTATGATTTACTATCAATTGTGACTAGCTATTTCTTTTTCCTTGGACAAGAAACAATTTACTTTTTATTTATATCCAAAAGTAAGTACAAATTGAAGTAAATAGAGCAGAGGTCAACCGCTTTACAAAAAGATCAATTAGACATATTTTATACAGTCTACTCCAATAAAAAAACGAGCATCATTATCAAACATGAGCAGGAAACATCTAATTCTCCAAAAATGAAACTCTATCCCTCAAAGATTCTGTTTCCTCCTATAAGGGCCTCCCAGAATATCCTTTTGTTCCTTTCCAATCATAAAATTTAAGCTTATGCCATAAGCAGCAAAGGGAAGGAGAGGCAATTTGATCTGAGATTTCCCAGGGTGGTCAACTGAACAAATATCTTTCTTATTAGAATTTTTGTTAGAGCACACTTGTTGCTGATAGCTTTGCTTTGTAGTGTTATACTTATTTGAGGACGCTGTCATGCCCAATTCATACATACGAATCTTGAATTATGTTACATTTCTATGGTGTTTGTGTCTGCTTCTTGGGCTTAGTTTTCATCTACTTACTAAAAGCTTCTACGACATTTTGTTTTCTTAAAATTATCTTTTGCAGTACTGTTGATTCATAAATGTGAAGATAAAACTGTCTTCTGTTTAGGAGTAATCTTGGCATTACTTAAATCTATGAGGTTGTTCTGAATTTAACATTTTAATGGAAATAACAGATACAATTTTGTAAGGAAGTTCTTATTGTTTGAAAAAGAGATGAAACAATAAATGCAATTTAATTCATAAACTAATTGTTATCCTCTTTAAGGGAGGCTGGGAGAATGACGAAACAGTTGAGGAGGCTGCAGTGCGAGAAGCTATTGAAGAAGCTGGAGTTCGAGGGAACCTGATGGTGAATTTTACTTTCAATTGATGCATTCTTACAAGTTTTGAGATCTATTAACTGTTTATACTGTATTAATACTGCCTTAAATAATATCTTGTACATTTCATGGGATTATTAATATAAATGCTATTGAGGATATTTTATTTTGTGAGTTATGCATTTACCAAATCATAAAAGTTACTATATACTTCTTCAGTCTAAAAATTTTCTCTGTCAAATATTTGGTAAATAAGGTCAAGTTTTGTGCTGAAAGCTTTAAGTAGCATATAGATGTGGAATTGCCGACTTTTTATAAAATTCCAATTGGAAGGGGAAGAAAATTCTAATAGGATGTTTTACTTACGCTGATTTAAATCATTTTGAAATGTATCTGACTAGATTTATATAGTGGAGCTATAATAGGAATATATGATAAAGATGATTACATTGTAAAGGGAGATATTTAGAACACTGAGGAGATGCATTCGGTCAATTTGATAAGCAGATTAGGTGCTAGAGTACCCTATTTAAGGAATAAAATTTCACACCAAGGAGTGACACCAGGAAAGATCGTAGATTCTCATAGGGTATATCAGTAGCTCCTAGTTTCCTGGTAGTTAGTTACAGAGAGTAGTGTTGATTATATAAGATCAATACATTATGAGATAAGAATTATGATTAAGATTACCTCTTCAAGATAATGTCGTTTTTATAGGAATTATCATTTCACTTCTTATATGTGAAGGTGATTAGGAAACTTTTCTACGCGTGCTGATTAAGAGGGGTTGTTCTGTGCAATTACACATTTGAACTTCAATGGCTCAGGACCTTGTATATTGGGAATCTCTTGATTAGGATTCTTCTGGTTTAGGCACTGTGATACAGAATACTGGGAATCTCTTTCTGTTTTTCAAGCTTTGAAAGCAATTAAAAAGCTATCCTTATATAATTACCAATTTAAATGGTGTTTTCTTATTTATTTATTTATCTCGTTTTTTCTGATTAAGTTTCACAAGAAAACACATTATGGGATGCTGTAGAAACTCAATTTCCATGTTTTCTCACTTTTGTCTTCAAAACCAATTTCTTGTTTCGTGTTTATTATTTTCTTTTCCAAGGTAAACAATCTCAGGTCATTTTTTCTCCAAAATTAAGATGGCTTATCAATTCCTAGTGTGGCAGTATATTCAGTCAAATTCTTGATGTTCATATTTTCTAGCTTGCATATTTTGCATGAATCTGCATCAGGTTGCTGCTTCAAAGTGTGCAAATGGCGCATTATGTACGTCCTGATGGGAAGTAGTCCAAATACAAAACTATAGTTTTCAGCAATATTGCAACTTCATATTTCTCTATATTGCAACTTCACATTTCTCTAATACTTTCTACTTGGAAGACGATACAAAACAGAGAGAGTTCAGTGTGTGTAGCTGATATTGGTTCTCTCAATTAGCAGAAAATAATGATCATTTAGCATCTGAGATGACTCTTGACATCAGTCTTAACATGTGTTAAGCATTGATTTAAATAATTTTTAGTGATATTTGTTTGACATGCGGACTCTGATATTTCCCTATTGTTGTTCCCTTCTTTTGATATACACAGCAACTTTGTTTACATGTTTCAGGGCTTTCTGGGGTATTATCATTTTAAGAGTAAAACACACCAAGATGAATTTTGCCCAGAAGGTTTATGTAAAGCTGCAATATTTGCTTTGTTTGTGAAGGAGGAGCTTGAGTCATGGCCGGAACAGAGTATTCGAACAAGAAGGTGGCTTGCAATACCTGAAGCCGTTGAGAATTGTAGGCATCCATGGATGAGAGAGGCTCTGGAGGATGGCTTCTGTAAATGGCATGCAGATTATCTTCGTAATCGAATTTGATTCGCTATAGAAGTTAGCTCATTCTGTAGGTGCGGGACCTCTAGCATTTGTCTGAACTGTTCTGGGGAAATTTACTTTCATTGATTGGTCATTAGCAAAGTAGCAATGATTTTTGTTCCCCAGAATTATTTGTTTCTATTTCTTAAATTTTTATTGTTCTCTTCAGGTTTTTGGTTCCCTCTTTTCTTGAGCTCTCTGACATTTTTTTTTTTTTTTTAGATTCAGAGATTCAGAGGGTATTTTTTCTTCTTTCAGTGATGTCTTGCTTCTTTTTTACAAATTTTTTTCATTTGTGTGCTTCTTCTTTTTCTTTTTAATATCATTTACAGTGCATCAGGGATGGCGATCTACCAGGGCTCGGCCGGGCTTTTAGAAGAGTAATTTTTTTGAAAAAAATTAAAATGTTTTTAATGGTCTTTTGGATTGAATCTTAAAAATTTAGATAGCAGAAAAAAAAACTCGAATGTACATTAGAATAAGAATACGCTGGTGATGCCACTGATTTGGACAATGATTGCAGCTTCTTAGAAGTCGCTAATCGCAGACTGTTTACATTCTAAAAATTATTTGCTGCTAATCTTTCCAATCGGTGTCGGAGGAGTGAGCATTAGAAATATGGATGTCAAAAAGATCCGGGTCTGGTCCCAATTTAGATGGATCTAGGTCCGGTTAGATTCGGATTCGGGTCCGATTAGACTTGGATCCGTAATTTTAATTTGCGGATATGGGTCTTTAATTTTAAGACCCAGATTTAATCGGGTCCGGATGGTTTCGGATCCGGATACTCTGGACCCGTTTAAAAAAAAATTGTATAAAAACTGAAATGACAGTCAAAAGACTCAAAATCCCTAACCCTAAGTCCCAGTTCACGATCATTCTCTTCACTTCACTTCACTTCATCTTCATCTTCATCTTCATCTCTTCACCCTAATCTAAGTTCATCAGTTCATCTTCATCTCTTCAATTCATTTGATCATTTCTCAGTTCTCAGTCACGCACGCACGACTCACGATCAGACTCACGCTCTCATCTCGGCCGGCGCCTCGCCTCTCACTCTCTCAGCCTGTCAGCGACAACCCGCAGCCTCCATCTTCACGCACGACTTCACAATTTATCCCCAGCCCAGCCAAAAATGACTTCACCGGTGAACTGCCACCATCTTCACACAGCACGACTTAACAATTGTGGAGCTTAAAAAAAACAGTGGAGGAATGCTAATCGCGGATCCCGGGTCCGGATCTGGGTATACCCGAACCCATTCCGGGTATACACGGGTCCAGACCGGATGCATTTTCCCGGGTCTCAGTGCGTGCGGATCCGAAACCGGGTCTGTACGGACCGATCCGAATTTTACCATCCCTAATTAGAAATTTTTTTAAAATTTCCGACCAAGGTAGCCGCTGATGACTTTTTAAATTTTGTTTTAATAAAATTTAGATATTTATTGAATATTAAAATAATTAAACAAACAAATCATTGGAAATCGATGTTTGCGATTAATTAATGGATAAGATTAAAGTTGACTTTTAGTATGGTTGAGATTTGAGAATAAAAAAAAATCAAAATTCATGTCACAATATCATAAAAATAATCACTAAAAATTATTCATTTATGATAAAAATTGTTAAATAATATAAAAATCTTTAGTTAAAATTATCCCAAAGGGGTATGATTTGATGATGTAGGGTTCAGGATTTTACCTTGAGGTTTTGGGTTCAAATTCAGGGAGTGCGTTTCTTGTAAGAGCATGAGACAATTGAGGGTTTTACCTGTTTCGCTTCGCTTAAGTCCGAAATGAGTGGTTTGGCGGTGGGGTTTCCAACGATTTCAAAAAAATAAAAATAAAATCTTTAGTTAAATTAATATGAATAGGAACCGATCAATAAGTGATAGTTCACTTGGTTAAGACTAGAGGTGACAATTTAGGTTATGATTTGTTTATTCGTTCGATTTGATTCGCTTTAAAGCGAATACAGGTTTGAAAAAATGAATTCGTTTAATAAATGGATCAATTCGATTCGATTCGTTTGTTAAACGAATTGAATACGAATTTAAGTTCATTTATTCGTTTATGATTCGTTTTATTATTTTCTTTTACTGGTTATTGCTATTTTTCAATTAAGATCCGAGAAATTATTGCTAATTAACATAGAAAAAATAATATTGTCGATATTTGGTGATGTATTTTTAGTAAATATATTAATTACATATTTCATATGTATATATTTATGAAAAATTAATGTAAATAAATTATAGTAAATTATGTTATTCAATAATATCATGACTAAACGAATATTCGTATTCGATTCGTTTAATAAATGAATCGAATACAAATCATGGTATTATGATTCGTTTAATAAATGAATCGAATACGAATCCACACATTTTGATTCGATTCGTTTAAGATTCGATAAAAATTCGATTCGTTTAAGATTCGATACAAATTCGATTCGTTTAAGATTCGATACAAATTCGATTCGTTGATTTGTTTTGCCAATCATAATCAAGAAATCTCTATTCCATAAAATAGATCTTGGGTTCGATTATTCACAGTGATGTGAGTGAATAACGAATTAATGTAATTATTAGTATTTGAGTCTTATTCTATTAGCTTTGGGGCCTTATTCTCACACCATTCGGACCTTATTCTCACACCATTCGGACCTCATTCTCACAACTTTCAAACATGGTTCTATCAGCCATATGGTTTTGTTTTTATTCCCTACGTACGAGATATAGTCAATGGTGATTTACCAAGTGAAATCTAATCTTTATAGAAACAATATGACGTTCAAATTTTATTTTTCTTTGTAATGATAATATATATATATATATATATATATAAAAGGAACAAATTTAAGCATTCATTAAACTAATAAAGAAATGAATAGTGACTATTTTGAAGTAAATAGAATAAATTATCCTTATTTAAAAAAATATATTAAATTGAGTATATTGATGTTATTATCTCAGTAATCATTATTTTAAATCAAAATATACTCTTATTCTTTTTCATTATTTCTAGCGGAATCATTATTGAGAAATATCGATTAATCGGTTAAAACCATTCAAAAATCAGCATTAATTTAAAACGGTCAAATCGATTAAATCAAATTACTCAAATAGTGATTTGCAATTAAGTGTCGACTAATTGCTCGTTAAATAGGACAAGTTTGATGTTGGAGTGACTCTTCTTTAACTTTCTTTTATTACTTATTTTAAAGTTGTTTCAAAATTTGCTCATTTCAACAATATTCATATTACAAGGCATTGTTACGAATTTTCCTCTTCATTTTGAAAATGCATTTTTATATTCTCCAAATTGAAGTGTTCTTTCTTATGTATAAATTTCTTTCTATAATATACAATCTAGTAGGGAATTGTTGTATAAATTGTAAATTTTTAGTATTAAATATTGTCATTAGGGGTGGCTTAAGGGTAGAAGAATTAGGGGAAAATCAACATAACTCACGATGTTTGAAAAAATTAATTGAAACCTTACTATGTTTAAAAATTAAATAAAAATTCCTATTTTGCAAAATACTATCTCTCAGTAAAGCTACATGTAAGGATGGCAATCAGGACATCCTTTTCTGACGGGTCTCATTCCGTTCCATCCCGATTACTATTGGGATGAAGAAATCATCCCGAATATCGATCGTTATTTTGAATTGGGACGAAAAATTATCCCGAATCCTTGACCAAATGGTGTGGGATCTTGAATTTCGATCAAAATTCGAGACTTTTAGGCTAAAATTTGGGATTCGAGATAAAAAAAATCATCCCAAATTCCAGCTAAGTTTTTTATTTGGGACGATATATCAGCCTAAATTCCGACCAAAATGTTTCATTCGGAACGAAAAATTATCCCGAATCTTAGATCAAACGGGATGAAATCCCGATTGGGATTTGAGATTTTCTGCCAACCCTACTATCAAAGAGGTTTTATTTAGTTTTTAAATATCATAGGAGTTATGCTTATTTTCCTGAAGAATGTAATGGTGATACAACGTCACACATGCAACAATTTGATAATATCTTATCATGCGTTCTAAAATAATAAAAAATTCCTAAATAAATAATAGTTATATTTCATATAACTAAACATGTCATGTACTTATAGATTTATAGTATCATACCATCCATATAATGGTAGTATCAAAAAATAACTCCCACAAATCATATTAACATAACTCCCACAAATCATATTAACATATTATTGTGTTTTGTTTTTCTATATAAAATATAACATTAATGTTAACGTCTAATAAAAAACCATTAACTACATTATTTATTTTTACCCGAGTTTAATTCTTTTAATATATATATATATCCAAAAAAGGATATGTTGACGGCTGATTTTGGTCTCAGGGCAATATGAGAATATTACTCCCGAGACAATCCTCCCTCAATAGTGAATTTGTTCGGTTAAGGGGGAACCAAAAGCAAATTTAGCAAAAGACAGATAAATAGACCAATCAACAAGGAGATTTAACGTGGTTCGGTGGGTCAGATCCAACCTACGTCCATGGGCACAGAACGAGTGATATTTTATTACTGAAATATGCTTTTTCTAGTCTGTCTTGTGTTTACAAGTCTGATCGTAATGATCTTGATATTCATTCTCCTCCCTCTTACACACATTCTACCCTTCTATTTATAATAGTGTAAAAATCAGATTCATTCTCCTACAAGAATTTCCTAGTTGAAACAATTTCCCTTTCCCATAAGGATTCCTAGTCAAAAACTACCTTCACTTCTTTTATTCTATTATGACACTGACTTATCAGTTTACCCTATGAAAGTAGGAAAACTTGTCATCTTATCCGTAAGAATATGGTATCTTATCTTCTGGAGCATGTCTCGTCATATGCTCGGTTTTCATGAGGTCGGTCATGATGGTCCTTTGAGCTGAGAATGCTGCTACCAATCTGATAATGCTCGGTCATCCGAACCAAAGTGGCCGGTCACCTATCATCAAGTGTTCGGTCTCTATCTGTTGGCTTTCTAACACTCATGTGCTCGGGTCGGCATTAATGATTTCGACCGAGAAGGGAATTACCCTTTTTTACCCATGCCGTACTCCTTAAATAACATAGGTCCTGAAAACACCATCAACATGATATTAATTTTTTTTCCTTCCCAAAAACTTACTTGAATGAAGTTACTTTAGCATTAGAATCTGACATTTTTTTTTCCTTTTTAAAATTTATTAAAAGTCTTAAAATTCTCAAATAGCTTATACTATAATTGTCTTACTCTGATTAAAAAAAAATTTAAAAAATACTGTAATATGATTGCAAGTCATTATGTGTAATTTGATATTTTTTTAAGGCATACAGTAAAATAGTTAAATTAAATTTTAGTTAACGTCAGAATCCAGAACACATATAACTTGACAACTAATCTCATAAATGTGATGAATACATAGTATATTGTATAGTCTTCTTGAATAAAATGTTGACCACACAAAAAGATATAAAAATACTCTAACTCTCATACACTACAGGATAAAATACATTATTGTTTGTATAAGAAATCTCACAAACAATAAAATCAAGTAACCAAGTGATAAGTAAAAAGAGTTCTTAATATCTCTCAAAAAGTCAAATACCGATTCCTTTCTATAGGAATTATTCCACTATTTTTAATCTTTCATTATAAGGAAACTCTGATTGACAACATTCATATTCCAAATTAACTAGCACAATCACAAGAATCTTGGGATTCCCCTATTCTAGGTGATTAATCAACTTCAAGAAACAAAAAGTAATTTATTTGGTTGTCCTCTTCCTTATTTATGCGATTCCCATAATGAAGAAGTTGATATTTCAGGGTAATTTCTCTTTTAATCCTCATCTGACTTCCCTAGGAATGGGCTGAGGCGAAGGTCTTGGTGACGGGTCTTGAAAGCATGACCTTGAGGACAAAGTATGATGATAGATACTGAGTTCAGAATCTGAAATCAGTCTCTGATGCGGCACTTTGAAAATCAAATATAGGATTCTTAAGTAAGTTCCTAACATAAGAATTTGGATCAGCCTCTGATGTTGTTCATGGTCTGTTGGTAGACACCGAGTTCAGAGTCTAAAGATAGCTGTTGACGGCAGATTCTAAAACCAGTCCATGTATCGTATTTCAATTGGTCATTCTACATATGCCTGATTTTTCCCCAAACATTCTCCCTCTTTTATTTGCATCATTTTTTAGAGAACATGGTAGAAATAATCTGGCTTTTCAAATTTCAAATACCAAAATATCCCGACTTGGCTGGGAGGGTCGCGTCAGAGAGCTTGGAGATCAGTCATGTCAAAATGGTCCTGATGATCTTGACCCGGCTTTACTTCCAGTGATGTAGAGTCTCAGAGTGTTGCCTCGTACCATCAGGATGGTGTGAGTCTCCCCTTGCCCTTTTAGGAATGGCAGTTACTTCTGAGGCTACGAGTGCTGGATTTTCCTTCAGAGGCAGCTAATCATGAGGCTGCTCTTAGCAGTTCTGAGCTACTGGCTTCTTTTTCTCTTCTAGATGATTAATATTATTGTGTGTCTGCCTCGTTAAAAATCTTACTAGTAAAAATCAATTGGGACCAAACCTGAACGAAGGAAAAAGAGTACAACCCACGATGACCAAGATAATAGATGTCTCATCTTGGTCCGATATCACCTCTTCACATGTTGGACTTATAGATTTTCCACACATGTTTAGATCACTACCTCATCACAATGATCTGGTTACCTTTGAGACACCTCCTTTTGATAGGTTGTCGATGAAGATGAGCTTCCTCTGTTAAGTTGCTATTGAAGTCGATCTGAAACTCAAGGGCAATATTCCTTGGAATTCTCCATTATTCACTGTAGTCTCGGTTTCTGCAGCTTCTCTGCAACTCAAGTTATCTCGATTTTCTAACAACTCTTCGCCTGAGTGTTGGTCTACGTGCTCTCAGGTGTTGGGATTTATGTCTTAGAGCTTTATGTATTGTAAACGGAATTGATTATTGTAATAATATTGCATTATTGATTTTATCAAAGTTGTTTGATTTATATCGCATATTGTCCAATTGTCTTGTTTACCTTGATTACTCTTGTACCTTCAGACTTAATGTATGTTAACCGAAGAAATTCATTTTATCTAATAGATGGTCATATATGAATTCGATCTTAATCTTGAGTGTACTACGAACTTCTACATAACAGACTATGTCCTTTGATTTACTATGGTGAGGTTGGTGTTGCATTCCTGGCCAATAACTACGTATTTTGGGGATATGGTTTGGTGTGTAGCTGAGAATATTTTACATAGATATGTAATTCACCCCTTCTTACGAAAAGAAGAATAATATCTCTTTTAAGAGTTGATTCGGGACTTGAACAATTTGAGTGATCAACTTTTCTATTACGAATAGAAAGTTTTATATTCATAATTGTTATGAATTAATTGTTCATTATAGAATCAATGGTGCTTAAAAGATAAAATATTTAGAGGGGTTTAACGAATTTTTGACCCGGCTCTATTTATGAGATATTCGTGAAGGGCTATATCCATATGTAATGACTATATCGATGGACACCGAAGTTGTTCGATTTATTTTATCCATCTACGGTAACAGGAGTTCAACTTTGAGTTTTTAGTGGAATAACGCGAAGTTAATAATTCATAATATTTGATTAAAGTGTTTAATTAATATTTTGGAATTATTGGAGCTCGGAACCAAAGGTCCATTTGGTCCCCGTGCTAGCTCGATTAACTGTAACAAACCTAATATAATTATATTGTCTAATAATATGCTCACATTATATTTATATATTATTAATGAGATTAATAATATTTAATGTCACAAATAAAAACTATGTTAAATTAGTTTAACTTAATATTTTCTTGAATTCTTTGATTATGAGATAATCAAATCTTGATTATGAGATAATCAAATCTTGATTATGAGATAATCAAGTTAGTAATAATTATGAGATAATTACTACAACATAATTGAAGGTAATTTAATCATTATTAAGATAGTGATTTTTTATTTACCTTGGAGACAAAGCCATATGGCTTTCCATGCTCTCCAACTTATTATGTCTATTAGGTGGCATGCATACACCTAATAGTTTTGCCATTAGCTAATTGATAAGTGCATGAAAGTGTATTTTGAACATCGCTAACTCAGCATAATTATCATGTATGTAATCTTAATTAGGGTTTATTTTGTGCTTTGTTATTAGGAAGCATTGGAACATGAAGAATGAAGCAAATACACATGTTTCGGGACCAAACAGACGCATCAGAAGCACACGAGAGCATCGGAAACAGGACGCACAGAACCAGCGAAGAAATTCACTGGCGCCTGCACACCTCCATACAAACATCCCGCAGCTTTGGCACCGCGGCGCCCTGGAAGACCCTAAAAACCTATTTTTGACGTGTTTTATGCATATATGGACTCCGAGACTTCTCTATATAAACTCAACTTCGTCCAAACCCTAAAAGGGGAGAAAAAAAGCGAGAGAAACGGAGGAGAAACACACATCAAAGAGCCACAAACTTAATTTCGAGAGAGAAGGATGAAGAACTTCAAGACAACATGACGTCTCTCCGATCTATTAAGGTTATATCTCTTTTCTGCATGGAGAACTAATCTCCTAGGCAAAGCTAATGAGGAACTCTTATATTTGAATTCTTATGTTTATGTTCTTGATTCCTAAATACTCTTATATGTTTAATACAATTGATGTTTATTATTCTTTATTATCTTTCGATTTATGAATCCAGAAACTATGTTTATTCAACCTGCATATAGATTTAGTCATGCTTTTTCTTTGTGTGATTGGGGAACCCGGTTGTGACTGGTAAAGTTATTTTATGAGTTGGTCTTCTGCTGCAGTATTGCCTGAGGGTATATTGTCGACGTTAGATAGGTCATAACGATAACTTTGTGTGCTGTTAACATAGAGAAAGTAAATCATTGATTAACTTAGAATTTAATATGTTCAGAATTGAATATCTTCCGATTGTTGGTTTGGGATGTTAAACCTTCAATTGAGTAATAAAACGGAATCAATAACTGAATATAGGGATTTGATACAAGAGGGATTCCCGACGCTTTGCTGCTTTTCTCTGCTGATATTCTTAAAGTATTTTCCATAGTTTTTATCTTATATTATCAATTCAACTATATCTTTTCATTAAATTACTGCTAATATTTTGTTTAAGTAAATCCGTTTTTTGTAACCATCTTTCTGAGGATTCAACACCCTAACTAATCTGCGATAACCACAAGTACTCTTTGGGCATAATCAAAATTTGGGGGGCACATATGAGGAACACTGCAACACTTTAGGGATGTACAAGAAGCCATACACACATTATTCAGATACCTATAATTCCAGTTGGCGGAACCATCCCAATCTTAGTTGGAGACATGAGTCTTATCAGCCTACCCAGACATCACAACCCAAAGGTTACAGTGCTCCCCAGTGTCGCACACCTACCGTTCCTAGGAATTCTTTAGAGGACATTGTACATGCATTTATAGAGGCCCAGAGCAAAACCAATCAAAAGTTTGAGTCATTGATAGCTCAGGTAGTTGAAGACAATAAGGAGATAAAGAGTCAAGTCTCTAAGTTGACTATTATCCTGAGTATGCAAGAACAAGGAAAATTTCCTTCTCAGGCTCAACCTAATCCACAAGGGCAACACATGGCACACATTATTCTTGAGGCATCCAATATAAAAAGTGTTAATGCCATAATCATTAGAAGTGGTAAAGAGGTAGGGATACAGGACACCTCCAACCCTGTAAGTGCCACTAAGGATAGTAATGTAAATATTCCTCAGGAAGAACAAGTGCCTCATTGTTGGTTTTAATCTAGGTCCCAGATCATACAAGCTATGAAAACATGCGTGAATACACCAACGGAGGTAGCGGAATACTCACATCATTCGGTTGAGTCGATTTGAAGACGAACGAAGGCCAAAAACGCACTGCCTTGGCGCATGAACTGCAGCAGTCCACTGTCTCCAAAAATAGAAATTTGAGATGCGAAACGGAGCTCCTAGCTTCGTCGGACGGATCCCGGCTCATTGTCGAACCTCCCTACCACCTTCGCAAGACTCGTAGTGTGCTAGCACTTACGGTTATCACCATGAAAACCCAACTCTTGGCTTCCCTATTCATGCCATTTCTAGTTTCAAAAACCAGTGAGTTTTTTTCAGTTTGGGCGTGAGAGAAGAGGAGAAATGAGAGAGATGATGATTGTGTATTAGTTGTTAGAAAGTAAAAAAACATTTACCTTATATACTTTCCAAAATATATTAAAGGTAATACATTAAATTGTCTTTCAAAAAGTCAAGCAAAACTTTCCAACAACTACACTATTGCAACAACTTCTATCAATCAAAGTGACAAGTTGCTTTGTCAATCAATCAATCAATCACATCAATCAATCACATCACTCAAAGTGACATTTGATTTGACGCTTGATGTGACGAATGATTTGACGCTTGATGTGACTTGCATTGCCGCACTCGAATTCGAAATACGAATGCGCTCGCAATCACACTCGGGCTCGGGTTCGCTAATTCCAAATTAACGAACTTTCCGTTGCGTCGTAATTAAATGATTACGCCTAGCGAATTCACTATTCACGTCGCTAACGAATTAATTCTAAATTAATTCGTTCGCCCGAATTAAAATCTAATTTTAATTTCGCGTCGAAATCTAATTTCGTTTAATATATTGAATATATTAATTCAATCGATTAATTCCGAATTAATCGTTATCTCTCTCTAGACGATATTTTATCCTAGATAAAATATCTCCGTTATTAATTCTAGATTAATTCTCTCTCTCTTCTATATAATCCCAGATTATTCAAGAGTGCGAGTCGTGCGTCATCGGTGGGTTATCGGGAAGCGACCCATGAGATCTCCGGATAAGTTGGCAGTAAATACGGTCGTCGGAATATCCGAATCACGTACGTACCAAGTACTACGTTCTTTCTACCGATTTACGAGACAAGGTCGACTCCTAGCAAAGCACCAAGTCTACCCAATTCTCCGGACATATCCATCTAAGAATATTAAGATCTGTATCAAGCGTAGTATAATATTGTATTGTGCATATCGGCCCAGTATCGGATAGTCACGTGCTAGGCCTGGGGCTGGATAAGTGTCTGCCCCGTACGAAGCACATGTCGGATGTCTGGTAACTAGTCTCTATAATCGGATATACATGACCTTGTCATAATATCCCGATGGCCGCGCAGCACTTAAGAGCACTAATACCGTATCCTGCGTGACATCATCTCCACTATGACTGGAGTGATACTTCCGTCTTGACATCACATCCAATACACTACGATTTTCAATATACCCGCATTGGCGTACACAGAACCGGTTAGAGTCCTAGACGACCTCAACTAAAGTATATCGATTGTCGTAAGCATTAGCGATGTAAGTCTCAGGTTAAGACTATACACACCTACCTTGATTTCGGCCTCCCATAGACACATAGTCATAATACCAATGGGATTCCGAGGGGTCTATCCAGAGCGAAGCTGTTTCCCGTACCATCGGTGAAACACAACCTCCTATCACACTTGCATAAGTATCCAATACTTATATATATGAGAACTATGTCGTTGTGCCCTCACAACGCGCACAAGTGCAATACTAGCCTATTCCGCATTATCGATGTCCAGTCTCGATAATACTCCGGCTAGGGATATTTAATGATTATTCCTTCGGGGACTGATACTGTCTCATATCATTCTCAGTCCAGGAACTAATCATAGGGACCTCTCTTCATTTATATATCTATGGTGATCTAATCACAAATGATGAGAGTGCAATTTCCTTGTCACATAGTTAATTTGTACAACAACACCATGATCTGTACAAATAGTGACGCTATGGGTCATATTATCCAACAATCTCCCACTTGGCACATAGCCAGTCACTCGAGTGTCTAACACCCGAACTATGTACGGTTCGCTCAAATTGCTGAGGAAAGGTTTTCGTCAGCGGATTTGTATGATTATCGTCTGACGCAATTTATACGATCATCACATCGCCACGATGTATGATCCGAACGAATCAGATGATATAGAAGTATATATCTGGATCGTCGATGAGACCTTTAATTCCTTAGCCTGTGCTGACGCCTAGCTCAGCTGCTAACAGAACTATATCTAATCAAATTAGATTTATTTTCGATCCAAATGGCTTCTATTGCTACCTCAGCTGCAGTAATAATCTGCATTTGTTGTTTATTCGGCAACAGTATCTTGCTCGGAAGATTTCCAGCTCACTGTCCCGTTATTCAAACTTTATAGTACCGCAGTATTTAACTGTTTGGAAACTTGCAGCAGTGATCCCAGTCACTTCAAGTTCTCCTTCTCCATAGTTTTAGACAGCATCTTTAGTTCTCTAAGATACTAACAGATGTTCTTTAACTTCAATCCAGTGACCATCACTTGGATTGACCTGATTGTGACTCCATATGCTCGAAGCGTATGAGACACCAAATCAAGTACATTTTAAATGTACAATTTCCCAGAGAGTGTTAACAACTCCAAATCTATCCCAGTAGATCTTTATTCCTTGAAAAGGTTGTTACTCCCCAGAATTCTACGGAGAATTTCTATGAAAGAATATCTATGAAAGCCAAGCTTTCACCAATTGCTTTATGGGAATTTCATTATCAGTGCTCTCCCACTAACCTCCTTATATACACAAGAATCATTTCGTTTTGAGTCAAATCATAAACCATTATGATTATTTCAAAACGACAGTTCCAAGAACCTTATGCTTGCTTCAATCCAAACATGGATCGAATAACCCGAAAACCTTGTTTGTCGGTTATACAAAATCGTCAGGATGTTGTAAGCATCCTCCAAGAGGTTTCCTTTTAAGGAAAGCGATTTTGATCATTAACTGACACATTTCATAAATGAAATATGCAGTATCAACAAGCATCATCAAAATGGATTTACCATGGCAACAGGTAAAAGGTTGAACCGTAATCAACACAATGTTGATAACGATACCTTTCCGTCAAAAGCCTAGCTTTGTACGTTGGTATGTTGCCATCCATGTATGTCTTCCTTGAAGACGTTTACTGTACCAATAGGCATAATGCTCTGCGGTACAACAACTAGTATCCAAACATAGTTGTTATAATGGAATCCATTTCGGACTCATGGCACTTTGCCATAATAGGGAGTCGATACCTTGTATCACTTCCTCGGAACGTAGTCGGTTGGTATACCTCCATAAGATTTACATCTTTAAGGGGTTACATCAGAAACCCATACCCCATGTTGTTTTCTGATTCTCTCCGATCTACGCGGTTCTTGTGTATTCGAAGATTAATGGTACAGATTCATCATTGATGAACTGTTTGTGTTCCATTAAGGACTTCGTGCCTTGAACAGTATTACCCCGATTTTCATCGAGTTTTACTGTCCTCCCACTTACCACTGCATATCGGTGTTCCTCTTAGGAAAACCACATGGTGAGCAACAATCATATTGTTCTCATGTGAGATTTATAAGTATTATACTTATGGTTTCCCTTAGGACAACCTATTATTGGCACTTATCCAATTTGGGTTCTAGTTTGGTATCATCCAAACGTTATGCCTGGCATACCCAAATTATTAGGAATGAGAAACCTTGTTTCTTTCCTGTTCATATCCTATATGATATCTGTCAAACAGATTTATTTGGAACCTTATTCTAAATAAGTTTTGCACTGTTAATACATATCCGTTGAAGGAAATAATAGCTCAGAGCGACTCGTAATTTAACCTTATCATGTCCAACAAAATTCGGTTTTTAGTTTGGACACACCGTCAAACTGACGTGTCTCGGGAGGAGTCCTCATCTGAAAGAATACTATACTCTTTCATGTATGTTTGAAACTTACTGCTTAAGTATTTTCTATTACGGTCTTATCGTGACGGCATAATACTATAGTCGATCTGTTTATCTACTTTGTGTCGAAACTCTAAAGTTTCCGATTTGTGTTCTTCAAAAGAAACACATAACCACAACGTGATGCTACATCCGTCAAGGTCACGAAATATTCATGTTCACATCTAGCCCAGCTAGATATGGGCCCACTAACTTCACCATGAATAGGGCTAACAGATCGGTGGCCCTTATACTATTACCAAGTAAATAGTATTTTAGGTACTTTACCTTATAAACTAGATTCGTAGACTTTATTTGAGTAGTCAAATCAGTCCTAGTACCCACTCTTCAAAAGTGCGGATATACGAATCTTGTTTAATTGTGTCCCAGACAACAATGCCACAATAAGTCTCTATTGATCAAATCAATTTGAGCTATTTATTTGTCATTTTATATGTTTGAGATTTTATTTATATTCAAAATATAAATTCTGTTATTTACATCTAATGTGTTTATCTCAGTATCATCTTTATATAATGAAACACTTAGTGTTCTAGAATATAAAGGTTTATCCACAATGGATTAAACACTAATATAGAGATAATGTCTCTAGTCAAACTAGTTACATTATAACAGTTCCTAATTTAAGTACACACCCGAAGGGTAGTTCCTAAACTTAGGTATCTACGGTCGAAACAGCAACTTTCGTCCCGTTTCCGATTCGCAGAGTAATCTCAGCTTGAAGTCAGTATCCTGCTCAAGCAGATTCTGAACATCAATACATATATATTATGTACCACACTAAGTATTTAAAATCTAATTTCAATACTAGTAGTGAACATAACTTTGACAAATATATTAAAGTTAGAGCCTCGCCCTTTCTTTAATTCCTTGGTGTCTGCCATATCCAAATGGTAGTTACTTTGGGATATGTCAATTATCTTTTCAATATTTCACAAACCTTTGGCCAAGCCTGGGTTTCGGAATATTGAAACGATGTGCACCTTGTGCAACACGCCCAATTGCAAACTTTGACTTTTCACCCCTAGAATAGTCAAATCAATTCTCTAAGAATTATTAATTGCAATTTAATACTTTTAAATCTAAAGATAGATTTATGATAAGTATATTAATTAAGCACTAAAGTCATCATCACATAAATCTTCCAAAGATTTTATGCTCTACTATTTGCTTAATTATGGGCTTAAAGTATAATAAGTTATTTTATCAAATAAAGTAACCTATTATTTATTTCCATTTGAAAATTAAATCATTTAAAATATTTTAATCCCAGATTATATTTTAAATATCCAACTTTTCAATTTTATCTTGATTACAATAGTCCAACTATTTAATCAACGATTAGTGGTACTATATATATTATAATGATTATAATAGTCCAACTATATAATCAAATATAATCCAAATTAATTAACCTCAATTACATTGATTACTATAATCCAATTATAAAATCAACTGTAAACTGAAATTAATTAATTCAAATATATTGATTAATATAATCCAATTATATATAATCAACTATAATACAGTCCAACTGTTTATCAAAACAACAATTTAAATATTAGTCCAACTAATACTTTTTAATATATGACGAGTGATATTTGTTTGAGCGCGTATGGCGAGT
This sequence comes from Zanthoxylum bungeanum, assembly GCA_019454045.1. NCBI lineage: Eukaryota > Viridiplantae > Streptophyta > Magnoliopsida > Sapindales > Rutaceae > Zanthoxylum > Zanthoxylum bungeanum. The sequence continues at coordinate 221,958 of SKCR01029751.1, forward strand.
AATTGAACGAATATTGCAAATTCAATACTTGCCTCCCACTATTTTTCGTCGAGCCTCTAACCCTCTGTCGAGTACTCGGGAAACCGTGTTTCATAGTGGGCTAGGATCCCGTTAAATTTCACACAATCTTGACTTTGACCAACAAATTGTATGATAATTAACTAAGTAGATCTCGAAGATCAATTGGATCTCATCCAACTCCTAGATCCAGTAGGTGGACATCCAAGTTCCAAACATATATCTTATATATGCCTATACATCGAATGTATACCCTAACCTTTTTCCTCTGAATCAACTAGGCCTTGGCTTTGGCACAACAAACCTAATGATCCCAGTCAAGCGCGGACCCATTGACCATGGAAGCTTCGTAATCAATGTCGTTGGACAAGAAGTGGTCTTGACTTTGGCCAACAAACCACAACTTGGACAAGACACCAATATGGAACAAAGCCTCGTGATTAAAATACATCTTCGACAGACAAGGGCTTGACTTTGGCCAACAACCCCTGCCAATCTCGGATCTTGAGTAAGAATCACTCAATGGAAGGAAAATAAACGCTTGATATTTAACGAGGGTTTTTCGCGTGCAAATTGGCTACCAATTTCATTATCTTTGTTAAGGTCTCATCATCATACACCCTTAAACATGCATTCTAAATACATAATAAAGCGAGTATGAAAATAAATAATAATGATATGCGGATGGATACTTAACACATTGATCCTAGATCAAATCTCTCCCTTTCTCACTCAAGCTAGCACTTGTATTACTTCTACCCGTTACACTACACTTCTAAAGAAACCTCATATACATAGAGGGGAATAAGTGAGAAGAGAATACAAAGAGGATAGAGGTGATAAGGCTGGACACGTTAATAAATCGAATTTATTACAACAATTTCCAAAATTGCCCCACCCAACTAATATCCATCCGATATACATTATTCATTCAACACAACCACGTATTCACACACATAAGCATGTTATCAATCAATCTAATCAAATTAATTAATCTGATAATTAAGTGATCATCCAATGTTCAAACAACGATTTGATTTTGTTCGAGTCAAACTCGTTTTTGCGAATAAGTACTCAAAGTACGAATTCATGAATTAAATTAAACTACATCATTAAATATAATTTAACATGTATTTAATACTAATTCAATATTCAATTCCAAATTAAATATTACACTTTATTAATAAACCTTTTACGATTTAAATTCCAAATTTAATCGTAACGCGTCTCAAAGACCGATTAACGTCCAACGTCAATTCAATTAAAGTCCAATGGGCTTTTAATTGATTCTTAAGGCGTGGACTTTTGGTCAACTCGGGTCAAACCGATAACCAAAGTCCAATTCGGGATTTACCCCATAAGCCCATAAATCAATCTTGGCCCATTAGACCCAATTGAACTTTAAAGGTTCATTAGTTGCATTTGGGCTTTATGGTTAAGGTTTTGGGCCCAATTGGATCCAATCCATTTGGCCTAAACCCAACTTGATAAAATCAAGCCCAATAGGCTCAAATACAACATTAGAAGCCCAAATCCAATTTAAGCCTAAATAATTAAATTTCATGAATCCAATTCCGCAATTTAATTACCTAAAGTGCATTACATGATTAATCAACTAAATCAACATTTCCAAAACATCAAATTAGTCCAATTAATCATACTCAATTCATTATTATATGTCCAACACACAAAATGAAAAATCAAACCCATTTACATGCTTCTTTAGTCTCGGCAAAAGGAGGGATTTTGTGTCCGATTCGGTTTCGATCCAATCGAACCCACAATCGACATTAAATCACCATCCAATTTGATTTTATACACATCCAATGTCACAAAATCAAAATCACCAAGACATTAGGGCAATAATCAATTCGGCCAACATAAGATTTTGGGGATTTTATGTTCAATTCAAAATCCAATCCAATTAGTTTCAAATTAACATTATCCTAAATGATTCCAACTCATCAAATGAATCAAAAAACAAAATTCCAAGAATTCCAAAATGACATTACATTCGGCCAACATGATACATTTGGGGAAAATTATTCCAAATCAATTTTCAACAATTGGTCCAACCAAAATGCAATTCAACATCATTTAAACATGCTCAATCAAACAATTTAACTAAATCATGCTCAAAATCAATTTACCCAAATTTTAACCCTAAAAGTTTCATGCTTGAACCTAAGGCTCTGATGCCATTGTTGGTTTTAATCTAGGTCCCAAGATCATACAAGCTATGAAAACATGCGTGAATACACCAACGGAGGTAGCGGAATACTCACATCGTTCGGTTGAGTCGATTTGAAGAAGAACGAAGGCCAAAAACGCACTGCCTTGGCGCATGAACTGCAGCAGTCCACTGTCTCCAAAAACAGAAATTTGAGATGCGAAACGGAGCTCCTAGCTTCGTCGGACGGATCCCGGCTCATGGTCGAACCTCCCTACCACCTTCGCAAGACTCGTAGTGTGCTAGCACTTACGGTTATCACCATGAAAACCCAACTCTTGGCTTCCCTATTCACGCCATTTCTGGTTTAAAAAACCAGTGAGTTTTTTCAGTTTGGGCGTGAGAGAAAGAGAAAATGAGAGAGATGATGATTGTGTATTAGTTGTTAGAAAGTAAAAAAACATTTACCTTATATACTTTCCAAAATATATTAAGGTAATACATTAAATTGTCTTTCAAAAAGTCAAGCAAAACTTTCCAACACTACACTATTGCAACAACTTCTATCAATCAAAGTGACAAGTTGCTTTGTCAATCAATCAATCAATCAATCACATCAATCAATCACATCACTCAAAGTGACATTTGATTTGACGCTTGATGTGACGAATGATTTGACGCTTGATGTGACTTGCGTTGCCGCACTCGAATTCGAAATACGAATGCGCTCGCAATCACACTCGGGCTCTGGTTCGCTAATTCCAAATTAACAAACTTTCCGTTGCGTCGTAATTAAATGATTACGCCTAGCGAATTCACTATTCACGTCGCTAACGAATTAATTCTAAATTAATTCGTTCGCCCGAATTAAAATCTAATTTTAATTTCGCGTCGAAATCTAATTTCGTTTAATATATTGAATATATTAATTCAATCGATTAATTCCGAATTAATCGTTATCTCTCTCTAGACGATATTTTATCCTAGATAAAATATCTCCGTTATTAATCCTAGATTAATTCTCTCTCTCTTCTATATAATCCCAGATTATTCAAGAGTGCGAGTCGTGCGTCATCGGTGGGTTATCGGGAAGCGACCCATGAGATCTCCGGATAAGTTGGTAGTAAATACGGTCGTCGGAATATCCGAATCACGTACGTACCAAGTACTACGTTCTACCGATTTACGAGACAAGGTCGACTCCTAGCAAAGCACCAAGTCTACCCAATTCTCTGGACATATCCATCTAAGAATATTAAGATCTGTATCAAGCGTAGTATAATATTGTATTGTGCATATCGGCCCAGTATCGGATAGTCACGTGCTAGGCCTGTGGCTGGATAAGTGTCTGCCCCGTACGAAGCACATGTCGGATGTCTGGTAACTAGTCTCTATAATCGGATATACATGACCTTGTCATAATATCCTGATGGCCGCGCAGCACTTAAGAGCACTAATACCGTATCCTGCGTGACATCATCTCCACTATGACTGGAGTGATACTTCCGTCTTGACATCACATCCAATACACTACGATTTTCAATATACCCGGCATTGGCGTACACAGAACCGGTTAGAGTCCTAGACGACCTCAACTAAAGTATATCGATTGTCGTAAGCATTAGCGATGTAAGTCTCAGGTTAAGACTATACACACCTACCTTGATTTCGGCCTCCCATAGACACATAGTCATAATACCAATGGGATTCCGAGGGGTCTATCCAGAGCGAAGCTATTTCCCGTACCATCGGTGAAACACAACCTCCTATCACACTTGCATAAGTATCCAATACTTATATATATGAGAACTATGTCGTTGTGCCCTCACAACGCGCACAAGTGCAATACTAGCCTATTCCGCATTATCGATGTCCAGTCTCGATAATACTCCGGCTAGGGATATTTAATGATTATTCCTTCGGGGACTGATATTGTCTCATATCATTCTCAGTCCAGGAACTAATCATAGGGACCTCTCTTCATTTATATATCTATGGTGATCTAATCACAAATGATGAGAGTGCAATTTCCTTGTCACATAGTTAATTTGTACAACAACACTATGATCTGTACAAATAGTGACGCTATGGGTCATATTATCCAACACTCATATCCCAGTTAGAGTACCCTTCTCTCAAGTACTCAGGCCCATAGCGAGAGCTACAGACCCAAATGGTGAGATCCTAGAACATCTTAAGCAAGTAAAGATTAACCTTCCGCTGTTGCATGTGATAAAATAAGTTCCCACTTATGCGAAGGTTTTAAAGAATCTATGCACCGTAAAGAGAAAACACCATGTGAAGATGACTGCATTCTTGACAGAGTAGGCTAGTGTAGTAATTGAACATAGGACTCTTCCAAAATATAAATATCCAAGGTGTCCTACCATTACTTGTCACATTGGCACACATGAGTTCGGTCAAGCTTTATTAGATTTAGGTGCTAGTGTTAATCTTATGCCATATTCTATTTATATGCAGGTAGGGCTTGGTGAGATTAAACCTACATCTATAGTTTTACAGTTAGTTGACCGATTTATCAGAGCACCGTGGGGAGTAGTTGAGGATGTTTTAGTTCAAATCGATAAATTCTATTACCTTGTTGATTCCCTGATCTTAGATACTTAGTCTGTGGTTAACACTATGTCAAAAATTCCACTAATCTTAGGTAGACCTTTTCTTGCTACAGCTAATGCCCTTATCAATTGCATGAATGGTCTCATGAAGCTATCATTTGGGAATATGACACTGGAAATAAATATTTTTCATGTTGAAAAACAACCACAAGGTGATGATGAGTGCCAATATACATACATGCTAAACACAGTCTTACTAGTAACAACTTCTTTACAACATGATTCAATTAAAAGAAGGAAAATTAGAAGACGTTAAATTCAATTAAATTTGAGTTGCATTGAGTACTTTGAATATTCTTTGATTTCATTGCTAGACATTATTTGAGGACAGTAATATGTGTAACTATTGGGACTATTTCATTTTGTTATTTTTGCATAATTGCGTGTGTTTTGAATGACGTTTGTGGGTGTCGTCGCTTTAAGCCCTCATGAGACTATAACTCGTCCACTAGGCCGCCTAGGGGTTTAAAGACTTGTTGCATACGTTAAATGCAATCGTGATCCCTACAACAATGACTTAGATAGTTTTTATTTATTTCTTTTTAATTCAATTTAGTTATTATTTTAATTTTGCGCTTGAATTGCTATGGGCTAGCAATAAGCTGGTTGAGGATTGTGATAAGTGCATGAAAGTGTACTTTGAACATTGCTAACTCAACTTAATTATCATGTATGTAATCTTAATTAGGGTTTATTTTGTGCTTTGTGTAGACAACAGAACTTGACGACGCTGTTCTAGGCTCGCGGCCTAGTTGGGAGTACGAAATAACATGGAGTCGCCACCCGGTGTGAACCGGGACAAAGATTTAAGGCCGCACTCACCCCTCGCAAGGGAAGACCTCAAACCGTTGGGTTCGGAATGGTCCTTTACTTATGTCACTTGTGATGATATAATTTGTGCAATGAATCAACCAAGTCTACTCAATAATCATGCTCAAGGGTACTTAGATCTAACATGCTTTCATCCAAATAACTCCACGCAATGTAACACAAAAGCATATTAAACCATTAAATCAACATGTATAAATCATTATCCAAACACATCATAAAATAATAACATGCATAAAGGACAACCTAAATATTCTTTAACAAATAAATAACAAACTAAATTAAACCATGCTTTAAATAATAAACGAATAACCTAAAGACTATAACATGCTCAAATACAAATTTGGATGAAACGAGATACGTGTATCTTATGTGGTACGTGACATTGTATCCCGAGTGCAGACTATACTACCATCCATTCAGAATCAGCTACGGAATTTACGTCCGGGTTTCCATCCGATATACCACAAAAGGGAACACATATCCCGCTCATCCAACAATCACATCATGCCTCAAACGACTCTCATGCGATAATATTCAAATTAAATAAAATAAACGAAAGATAATGAATAAAAGGGTGCCCTCAGGTCTAACCTCTTTTGTCGTTCCTCGAAAGCGCGTTACACGGCCGTCGGAAGGATTGATACTCCGCAACTTTTCTGGTTCACTAATCCAACGATTTTCCTCGCTGTTTCACTGCTCGGGTTGTTGTTTTCACTCCTTTTCTCTACTGTTTTAAGGGTATTTTCTGATTACTGTTTCAGGTCTATTAGGCTACTGTTTTGGGGACTGTTTTCAGAGATTTGGACTGGTTTGGGTTGCGATTTGTGGACTGTTTTGGGGAAGCTTTTGGGACTGTTTTTAGTGCAGTTTTAGGGCTGTTTGGGGGTTAATGTGCGGCTGAACTGGGCTGGCAGTGAGGGTTAATGTGCGAAGGCTTGTCTGGTTAAAGGGCTGTGTGTTTGTTGAATGGGCTGAGTTTGGAGTGCTGCTTGTGTGCGTCTTGTGTGTGTGAAGTTAGGTGGCAAGGTCGTGGGTTTGTGTCAGGCAATGTGGGGACGTCTCAAGGCTGCTATGCGGTTTGTGGATAGGTGGTGAGAAGGAGATAAGCGGTGTGGCAGGCTAAACGTGAGGCTTGAAGCAGCGTGATGAGTGGAGGGACCTTGGTGCGTGATAGTGGGCGTGAAGGCAGGGTTTTTTGCGTGAAGAATGGGCGTGAGGGCAGGCTGTAAAGGTTGATGCGTGAGGGTTTGTGAGCAAAGGGGGCGAAGGTGAGCTTGGTTCTTTTGTCGTTGAAGTGGGCTTTATGATTTAGTTGGTGGATGGTGCGTGAGTGAAGTGTTTTTGGTCTTATGGCGTGAAGGTTTACGTGAATGAGGGGTGATGGCTGTTGGGCGAGATGAGAGCAAGGGTCAGTGGGCTTGGTTTGTTAAGGTGAGCAGGTGACGTTAGGGTGATGGCGTGGAGCAGGCAGACTGGTTGCGTGGAGGGTTAAGGGTTATTATTTTTTTGTATTTTTTATGTGAATCTGCTAGGGTTTGAATTGTGTGGAGAATGGTTATTTTTATAGGCCAAGGGAGAGGATTTACCTTGTTGGGAAATGAATAGGATTTGTGTATTAATTATGTATATCTTTTAATTTAGTATGTGATAATGAAATCTTTTAAGTTGGGGAAGTGATTTATGTATTTTAGGAAATAGATTTAATTTAATTTAGGAAGGTGATTTAATTTGTGAATGTGATTTAAATTAATTTAATTTAAGTTTAATTTATTTTAATTTAATTTGTGACATGTGTTTTAAATATTTTAATTATTTTTGGATGTGATTTAATGGGTTTGGTGTGTTTTAAAACAGGGGTCCAACAAGCGAACCCGAAGCGAAACACGCGATTTAACTCTGACAAAATGCTAATTTCAAACTTTACCCTTCCAACGTCCGTTTCCCGCAGCTTTCACAACTAAAGAGGTAGTGTCTCCATACGAGACTCAACATCGGGCTGATATGCAAAAATGCAATGCCTACAGTCGCCCCCACTTTGATGGGACTTGTGTAGTGCGTGACAATGACAATCCTATCAAAGTACGTGCAATGTATTTTTACTTACCTGGCTCGCCAGCTGTCACCTGGATTGCTTGTTGCTCTGAACTGATTTTGATGATGTGGTGAGGTGCCACGACCTCGAGGTTCATCCCTGCAAGATGCTTCGATCTCTAGGAATCACTATCGAACTGAACTGATTATGATGGCGAGGCGCTTCGACCCCTGGGCTTTGTTCCCAAACCATCTGTGGGCTTTTTTCCTGAACTGATTTGATGATGTGCCATTCCTGGCGTGCTAAACCCCGTACCTAGGGTGTCGCGGTTGCGTCTCCATACCTAGAGTGTCGTAGAGTTGATGTTGTTGTGCCATTCTCGGCGTGCTAAACCCCGTACCTAGGGCGTCGCAGTTGTGCCATTCCAGGCATGCTAACCCCGTACCTAGGGTGTCGTAGTTGTGCCATTCTCGGCGTGCTAACCCCGTACCTAGGGTGTCGCGGTGACGTCTCCGTACCTAGAGAGCCACAAATGTCTGAGTGCTAACCCCGTACCTAGGGTGTCGCGATGACGCCTCCTCACCTAGAGTGCCACAAATGTCTGAATGCTAACCCCGTACCTAGGGTGTCGTGGTGACGTCTCCGTACCTAGAGAACCACAAATATCTGAATGCTAACCCCATACCCAGGGTGTCGCAGTGACGTCTCCGTACCTAGAGAGCCACAAATGACTGAATGCTAACCCCGTACCTAGGGTGTCGCAGTGACGTCTCCATACCTAGAGAGCCACAAATATCTGAATAGTCCACATGCCGTACCTGGCGTGCTAACGCCGTACCTAGGGCGTCGCTGTGGTCTGAATGCTAACCCCGTACCTAGGGTGTCGCAGTGACATCTCCGTACCTAGAGAGCCACAAAATGTCTGAATAGTCCACATGCCGTACCTGGCGTGCTAACCCCGTACCTAGGGCGTCGCTGTGGTCTGAATGCTAACCCCGTACCTAGGGTGTCGCAGTGACGTCTCCGTACCTAGAGAGCCATAAAATGTCTGAATAGTCCACATGCCGTACCTGGCGTGCTAACCCCGTACCTAGGGAGTCGCAGTGGTCTGAATACCGTACCTGGCTGATCTGATATCTCCATACCCGGAGTGCCGTACCTGGCAAACTGATCTGATGTCTCCATACCTGGAGTGCCGTACCTGGCTGATCTGATATCTCCATACCCGGAGTGCCGTACTTGGTAAACTGATCTGATGTCTCCATACCCGGAGTGCCGTACCTGGCTGATCTGATATCTCCATACCCGGAGTGCCGTACCTGGAAAACTGATATGATGTCTCCATACCCGGAGTGCCGTACTGGGCAAACTGATCTGATGTCTCCATACCTGGAGTGCCGTACCTGGCTGATTTGATATCTCCATACCCGGAGTGCCGTACTTGGTAAACTGATTTGATGTCTCCATAACCGGAGTGCCGTACCTGGCTGATCTGATATCTCTATACCCGGAGTGCCGTACCTGGCAAACTGATCTGATGTCTCCATACCCGGAGTGCCGTACTTGGTAAACTGATTTGATGTCTCCATACCCGGAGTGCCGTACCTGGCTGATCTGATATCTCCATACCCGGAGTGCCGTACCTGGCAAACTGATCTGATGTCTCCATACCCGGAGTGCCGTACCTGGCAAACTGATCTGATGTCTCCATACCCGGAGTGCCGTACTTGGCAAACTGATCTGATGTCTCCATACCCAGAGTGCCGTACCTGGCTGATATGATATCTCCATACCCAGAGTGCCGTACCTGGCAAACTGATCTGATGTCTCCATACCCGGAGTGCCGTACCTGGAAAAACTGATCTAAACCAATGTGGGCCTCGCCCCCAAAATACTATATCCAGCAGAACCGATGCTGAACCAATGTGGGCCTCGCCCCCAGAATGCCATACCCGGCAGAACTGATACTGAATTAATATGGGCCTCACCCCCAGAATGCCATTCTCGACAAGTCTGCTACTGATGCTGAATTAATATGGGCCCCCAGAATACCATTCCCGGCAAGTCTGCTACTGATGCTAATGTGGGTCTCGCCCCCAGATTTCCATACCCGGCTTTACTGATACTGATAATGATGTAGTGGGCCCTCGACCCCGGGACGCATCCCGAAACTGAAACCGACAACGGGGGACCTCGACCCTAGGACGCATCCCAATACTGCTGACAATGTGGGCCTCGCCCTCAAACTGATGATGTAGTGGGTCCTCGACCCTGGGACGCATCCCGGAACTACAACTGATGATGCAGTGGGCCCTCGACCCTGGGACGCATCTCAGAATTACAACCGACAATGGGGGCACCTCGACCCTGGGACGCATCCCAATACCGCTGACAAAGTGGGCATCGCCCTCAAACTGATGATGTAGTGGGTCCTCGACCCTAGGACGCATCCCGGAACTACAAGTGATGATGCAGTGGGCCCTCGACCCTGAGACGCATCCCGGAACTGCAATTGATGATTCAGTGGGCCCTCGACCCTAGGACGCATCCCGAAACTGCAACTGACAACGGGGGCACCTCAACCCAACACCGCTGACAATAGGGACCTCGCCCTCGAACTGATGATGTAGTGGGTCCTCAACCCTGGACTGATGCTGATGTGGGCCTCGCCCCAAACTGATACTGATGTGGGCCTCGCCCCAAACTGATACTGACGTGGGCCTCGCCCCAAACTGACACTGATATGGGCCTCGCCCCCAAACTGATGTGGGCTTCGCCCCCAGCTGATACTGATGTTGATATGGGCCTCGACCCTGAGACTCATCCCCAAAACTGACACTGATGCTGATGTGGGCCTCGACCCAAATTGATGTGGGCTTCGCCCCCAGACTAATGCTGATGTGGGCCTCGCCCTTATACTGATACCGATATGGGCCTCGCCCCCAGAATGATACTGATATGGGCCTTGCCCCAAACTGATACTGATATGGGCCTCGCCCCAAACTGATACTGACATGGGCCACGGCCCAAACTGATACTGACATGGGCCTGGCCCCGAACTGATACTGATGTGGGCCTCGACCCCGAACTGATACTGATGTGGGCCTCGACCCTGTGACTCATCCCCAAAACTGATACTGATGTGGGCCTCGACCCTGGGACTCATCCCCAAAACTGCTGATGTGGGCCTCGACCCATGCTCCATCCTCAAACTGATACTGATGTGGGCCTCGGCCCTGTGATTTATTCCCAAAGACTGCTAATAATGTGGGTTTCGCCCCCTGGGATTCATTCCCAAAAACTGCTGATAATGCGGGCCTCGACCCTGGGATTCATTCCCGGATTCTTTCCAAAACTCTAATGATGTGGGCCTCGACCCTGGGATTCATTCCTGAATTCATTCCAACACTCTGACGATGTGGGCCTAGACCGTGGGATTCATTCCCGAATTCATTCCAAAACTCTGCTGATATGGGCCTCGACCCTGGGATTCATTCCCAAAAATGAAACTGATACGGGTCTCAACCCTGAGACTCATCTCCAAAACTACTACTCATATGTTCCTGATTCTGGTTGGCTTGTCTTTGCCGCTTTCTATTTTTCTTCCTTGAAACCTGTGAATACAAAACAAAACAAACACAAAAAGAATGCAAAATATGTTACGTGTATGCATGCATGTATGAATGAATTTCCTATTCCGTTAGGTTAGGTCTCCAAGTGATTGCACAGTCTCCTCTCTGGTCTCATGGCTTAATTTCTTGTTATGTCCCGGATTCACGAGGAGTTAGACTGGTTGCTCCCAGTCTTGATTTAGCTTTCTGCTCTCCGCTGTTTGCACTTGGTCAAGATGAACCACATGGTGGGGCCTTCCATATCATCATACTATATTACATGCTACGAAATAGTCTCAATAGTTATACATATCATTGTCCTCAAAGAATGCTCAGTAATGAAACCAGAGAACCTTCAAAACATTCGATGCAACTCAAATCCAAGTCTTTGAACAAATGATCTATGCCAGACTCAAAGTGTGTGTGTGCAAATGTTCTTTCACAGCTTAATCCTTAGGTAAGCTAACTCGATGATTTCGTTTCAAAAATCGGGATCGATGGGTCAAACCAACCTAGATGTCTCAATTATGCCTGCAGTTGCTTTTCTGTGCTCAATGTGGTATAGTTTTCTTTCTCTCTTTCTTTCGTCTCTTTCTTTTCTTTCTTTTCTTTTGAACTTTTCTTTTTCTTTTCTCTTATTTTTTCTTTTCGACACACCTACCCTTTAAGGTAGCATTTCTCCTCATGGTGGTCCTAATACTCGCCCATGGGTAGCTTCACGCTTATCGGTTATAAGTGGTTCATTTCTTTTCTTTTCGTTGCAGAGACTTTTCTTTCATTTTCAACTATACCACAAATCATAACACAAGCAAATCAAGATAGACATCTAATCAAACGGTCATTCACCGACCTATAATTTCTTCAACTAGTCATTTTGCCAACTACTCAGGTTTTCACCGCTAAGAACCTACAATTAAGTGCTTACGAGTCTAACATAGATCAATTACTCAAAGCATCAGATAAAAGCACATCAAGAGTTTATCGTTTCTAAGATTTCACCCTAAAACAAACAATTTCATCATCAGACTTATGTCTAACTATGAAGGACTAAAAACAAACAATTTTTCTTTTTCTTCTTTTTTTCTTCTTTTTTTTTTCTCTCTTTTCCTTTTTTTTTCTTTTTTTTTCTTGTTTTTTTTGAAGGCCCCCCAATGGTCTTTCTATCATTTCAGTAAATTTTTATGTTCCTTGGTTTCCTTTTCCACGATATCCATGTTTGCTAAACTCTTCTTTGACAAGTCTTATTTTTCCTAACCCAACAGATATCTATGATGGCTTTTAAGACACAAAGGGTTAACATGATGCATGTATGTATGAGATGCATGAGATACGTGCGATGCATGGAATATATAAGTCATAATAATTTTACATTAGTTGGCCCATCAGCATTTTAGAAACTTTTGGCCCGATTGCCATAAAGCACAGACTCGTCCCAGTTTAAATGACCCAACAATCCCATACCTCATGACAACAAGTCCAACTGAATCCAAATGACAATGGTCCAAAACATAAAGGAATAGTCTCTACTGATCCTACAAGTATAGTTCATACGCGGGTTTACAGGGGTATAGACAAAATTTCCCGTCGACGAAGGATTGCCCACAACTAGGATTCCCCACTCAAGGGTTCGAGCGACCAAGTGAGCGCACCTTTTTTATACCTTAAGGTATGTGTCAACGAGTTATGGTGTGTGACTGACTGTCAAATGAATTTCCCATTGTAGATTCCCCAGAGGGAGGGTGGAGCGAGGCTCTCTTAAGTACCCAAGCCCCTTAGGCTCTTATCGCTTGGTGTCAGGAATAAACAACGAGTCCTCCAGATTAGTCCATCACAACGAGCTACGGGTAATGATTATCTAGGTGCTTTCACAGCTTTTCCCAGAAGGGTAGTGAATGAAGGAAAACACCAAATCATCACCTAGCTTTAATAATGCCTTTGATTAAACCCCTTTCAACCCATGGTAAACACGGTTAACTAAAGCACAAATCATACACATAACAAGACATGATTTCGAGGCCAATTCTCTAGATCCCCAGTGGAGTCGCCAAACTGTAGACAACAAAACTTGACGACGCTGTTCTAGGCTCGCGGCCTAGTTGGGAGTACGAAATAACATGGAGTCGCCACCCGGTGTGAACCGGGACAAAGATTTAAGGCCGCACTCACCCCTCGCAAGGGAAGACCTCAAACCGTTGGGTTCGGAATGGTCATTTACTTATGTCACTTGTGATGATATAATTTGTGCAATGAATCAACCAAGTCTACTCAATAATCATGCTCAAGGGTACTTAGATCTAACATGCTTTCATCCAAATAACTCCACGCAATGTAACACAACGAGCATATTAAACCATTAAATCAACATGTATAAATCATTATCCAAACACATCATAAACTAATAACATGCATAAAGGAAAACCTAAATATGCTTTAACAAATAAATAACAAACTAAATTAAACCATGCTTTAAAAAATAAACGAATAACCTAAAGACTATAACATGCTCAAATACAAATTTGGATGAAACGAGATACGTGTATCTTAAGTGGTACGTGGCGTTGTATCCCGAGTGCAGACCATACTACCGTCCATTCAGAATCGGCTACGGAATTTACGTCCGGGTTTCCATTCGATATACCACAAAAGGGAACACATATCCCGCTCATCCAACAATCACATCATGCCTCAAACGACTCTCATGCGATAATATTCAAATTAAATAAAATAAACGAAAGATAATGAATAAAAGGGTGCCCTCAGGTCTAACCTCTTTTTTCGTTCTTCGAAAGCGCGTTACACGGCCGTCAGAAGGATTGATACTCCGCAACTTTTCTGGTTCACTAATCCATCGATTTTCCTCGCGGTTTCACTGATCAGGTTGTTGTTTTCACTATGTTTCTCTACTGTTTTAAGGGTATTTTCTGATTACTGTTTCAGGTCTATTAGGCTACTGTTTTGGGGACTGTTTTCAGAGATTTGGACTGGTTTGGGCTGCGGTTTGTGGACTGTTTTGGGGAAGATTTTGGGACTATTTTTAGTGCAGTTTTAGGGCTGTTTGGGGGTTAATGTGCGGCTGAACTGGGCTGGCAGTGAGGGTTAATGTGCGAAGGCTTGTCTGGTTAAAGGGTTGTGTGTTTGTTGAATGGGCTGAGTTTGGAGTGCTGCTTGTGTGAATCTTGTGTGTGTGAAGTTAGGTGGCAAGGTCGTGGGCTGGTGTCAGGCAATGTGGGGACGTCTCAAGGCTGCTATGCGGTTTGTGGCTAGGTGGCGAGAAGGAGATAAACGGTGTGGCAGGCTAAGCGTGAGGCTTGAAGCAGCGTGATGAGTGGAGGGGCCTTGGTGCGTGATAGTGGGCGTGAAGGCAGGGTTTTGTGCGTGAAGAATGGGCGTGAGGGCAGGCTGTGAAGGTTGATGCGTGAGGGTTTGTGAGCAAAGGGGGCGAAGGTGAGCTTGGTTCTTTTGTCGTTGAAGTGGGCTTTATGGTTTAGTTGGTGGATGGTGCGTGAGTGAAGTGTTTTTGGTCTTATGGCGTGAAGGTTTACGTGAAGGAGGGGTGATGGCTGTTGGGCGAGATGAGAGCAAGGGTCAGTGGGCGTGGTTTGTTAAGGTGAGCAGGTGGCGTTAGGGTTATGGCGTGGAGCAGGCAGGCTGGTTGCGTGGAGGGTTAAGGGTTATTATTTTTTTGTATTTTTTGTGTGAATCTGCCAGGATTTGAATTGTGTGGAGAATGGTTATTTTTATAGGCCAAGGGAGGGGATTTACCTTGTTGGGAAATGAATAGGATTTGTGTATTAATTAGAGATATCTTTTAATTTAGTATGTTATAATGAAATCTTTTAATTTGGGGAAGTGATTTATGTATTTTAGGAAATAGATTTAATTTAATTTAGGAAGGTGATTTAATTTGTGAATGTGATTTAAATTAATTTAATTTAAGTTTAATTTGTTTTAATTTAATTTGTGACATGTGTTTTAAATATTTTAATTATTTTTGGATGTGATTTAATGGGTTTGGTGTGTTTTAAAACAGAGGTCCAACAAGCGAACCCGAAGCGAAACACGCGAGTTAACTCTGACAAAATGCTAATTTCCAACTTTACCCTTCCAACGTCCGTTTCCCGCGGCTTTCACAACTAAAGAGGTAGTGTCTCCATACGAGACTCATCATCGGGCTGATATGCAAAAATGCAATGCCTACACTTTGTTATTAGGAAGCATTGGAAAATAAAGAATGGAACAAATACACATGTTTCGGGACCAAACAGACCTTAGGGGTGTTCGTGGTGCGGTTCGGGGTGGTTTTTTTATTTTTTACTTCAAACCGCGCGGGTTGGCGGTTTATAAAATTAGAAAACGAAACCGAAAATTTGGTAAGGAAAACCGCGGCGGTTCGGGTTGGCGGTTTATCGGTTTGGGAGGTTCGGCTCGGCGGTTTGGATTATAAATTTTTTAAGAAAATTTTGTGTGTTTTCACATTATAATCGAAGAAACAATTACATAATTTTCATTTATTCATTACATATTGTTATATGATCATTAAATATCTTAATTTTCATAGTTAAAGAAGAAGAAAAATATAAAATAATATTTAATTTGAATGCGGGTCGGCGGTTTAGGCGGTTCGGGTAGCTGTTCGAGTCAAAATTTATGGTTTGGGCGGTTCGCGGTTTGACATGGGTCAAAACCGAACAACGACCTGAAATTTACGGTTCCATTTGGTGCGGTTCAAAATTATTTTTATTATTTTTTCAAACCGCGTGGTTCGGTTCGGTTCGGTGCGGTTCGCGGTTTGACCGGAAATTATGTTCACCCCTAACAGACGTATCGGAAGCACGCGGGAGCATCGAAAACAGGACGTGTAGAACCAGAGAAGAGATTCACTGGCGCCGCGGCACCCAACTTCTTGGCGCCGCAGCGCCTGCACACCTCCATACAACATCCCGCAGGTTTGGCACCGCGGCGCCCCGGAAGGCCCCAAAAACCTGATTTTGGCTTGTTTTATGTGTATATGGACTCCAGGACTTCTCTATATAAACCCAACTTTGTCCAAACCCTAAAAGGGGAGAAAAAAGAGAGAGAAACAGAGGAGAAACACACTTCAAAGAGCCACAAACACAATTTCGAGAGAGAAGGACGAAGAACTTCAAGCCAACATGACGTCTCTCCGATCAATCAAGGCTATATCTTTCTTCTGTATGGAGAACTAATCTCCTAGGAAAAGCTAATGATGAACTCTTATATTTGAATTCTTTTGTTTATGTTCTTGATTCCCAATTACTCTTAAACGTTTAATAACTGATGTTTATTATTCTTTATTATCTTTCGATTTATGAATCCAGAAACTATGTTTATTCAACTTGCATATAGATTCAGTCATGCTTTTTTTTTTATGTGTGATTGGGAACCCAGTTATGACTGGTAAAGTTGTTTTATAAGTTTGTCTTCTGCTGCAGTATTGCCTGGGGGTATATTGTCGACGTTAGATATGTCATAACGATAACTTTGTGTGCTGTTAACATAGAGAAAGTAAATCATTGATTAACTTAGAATTTAATATGTTCAGAATTGAATATCTTCCGATTGTTGGTTTGGGATGTGAAACCTTCAATTGAGTAATAAAACATAATCAATAACTGAATATAGAGATTTGATACAAGAGGGATTCCCGACGCTTTGCTGCTTTTCTTTACCTATATTCTTAAAGTATTTTCCATAGTTTTTATCTTATATTATCAATTCAACTATATCTTTTCATTAAGTTATTGCTAACATTTTTTAAGTAAATTAGTTCCTTGTAACCATCTCTCTGAGGAATCGACACCCCAACTATACTGCGATAGCCGCAAGTATTTTTGGGCGTAATCAAAATTTGGCGCCGTTTTCGGGGAGACGGTTTACAATCAACAGGAGCAGATTTGCTTGGTCAACAATAAAAGCGGTAACTTCGTTCCATCTTAATTTTTTTCTTATTATTTACTTACTTATTTTATTTTATTTCAATTTCAGTTTTAGTTTAATTTTGATTATTAGTTTATTTTTTTAATTATTTATTTATTTCATTAATTTTATTTCAGTTTTAATTTTAATTTTGAATTATTTATTTATTTATTTATTTTTTTTCTTTATTTTTGTTTCTACTTTTATTTGTGTTTAATTGCATGTCTAGACATAGGGATATATTTGTTAGATTTGTTAGGATTGAAGAAGAAAACTCAGACTCAGAAAATTTATTTGACAATCTTTTTGCCACACCATCTACATCTAGCACACATACTATGAGTGAGTACGAGAGAGCACCTATTAGGACTCTTGAGGAGTAACTCAATCCCACTCGCACAACTACACCATCATGCATCATGTTTCCTCATAATGCACCACATATAGCTTTTAAATCTGTGATGATACAGTATCTCCCAACCTTTCACGGTTTGGAGAACGAGAACCCTTATGTGCACATTAGAGAGTTTGAAGAAGTTGTAGCAACTTTCCATGACCGGTTTGGTACTACAGACACAATTAGACTCAAGTTCTTCCCCTTTGTCCTTAAGGATAAAGCTAAGAGCTGGTTGTATTCTTTATGACCTCGGTCAATAGGATTATAGGGTGAGATGACACATGCATTCTTTAATAAATACTTCCCACACCATAAGACTAATGTCTTGAAAAGACAAATCTCTACATTATCGCAGAAAGACAGTGAAACTCTTTATCAAAAGTGGGAGAGGTTTAAGGAGATGTTATCTAGTTGTCCTCACCATGAGTATGAGAGTTGGCGCTTAGTGAGTTACTTTTAAGACGGTCTATCCCCTTAGAGAGTGCTAATTCATTGAGACAATGTGCAATGGTGAGTTTATACGAAAGGACCCTGAAGAGGCATTAGAGTACTTAACTGACCTAGCTGAGAAATTTCAAATTTGGACTGAACCTAATGCCATTGATAGCACTGATAAGACACACCCTGTTGGACAATTATGACCCATAGCATCATTATTTGTATAGAACATGGTGTTGTTGTACAAATAAACTATGAGACAAAGGAAATTGCTCTTTTATCAATTGTAATTGGATTACCGGGATATATAAATGATAAAAGTCCATATGATTAGTACCAGATTAATAAGATATGAGACAGTTGTTGGGGTTTTGGGCGATGGGGCGCAGCGGAAGCGCGGGTCCGGGCAATATCGTTTTTTAAAACTTTTTCAAAATATCGAATAAATTATTCAATATCTAATATGGATAATTTATTCATATATCACCTAAACCAATTTGTTTAATATCATATATTAACATAAACAAGTTGAAAACTCGTGAAACTTTTACGAAAACTATTTTTCCGCAAAATTGCCTAAAACGCATTTTTGACCGAACCGACTACCCGACACTTATGGAAACTGCCCAGGTAAGATCCAATAGTGTTGGGGCAGTTCATGGGCTGCCCAAACAGTGACGGAATCACTGTTTTCACAGCCGTCACCCGGTTGGCTCAAAATCCACCCGGTAAAGCCGTTTTTGGCCGTTTTCGCTTATTTCAAATCGGAAATACTTTCCGGAAATTGTGCCAACTCCCAAAACACATCCAAAATATTCAAAAGAAAACAATTTCATCCCCAAAACAGAAACTTTTCCAAGTCTGAGCAGAAAACGACATTTGCCCAAAAATCATGCTTTAATCCAATTTTACAAAGACTAATCTAATTAATCCATCACCAAATGAGTCCCACAATATATGAACAACTCTAGAACAATTCTAGGCTATCAAAGAGTTGATTAATAACTCTAGAATGGCAACAAAAATTTCCAACAATAATTTGAACAAATTGAAATGCATCCTAAGTTCCAATCCATCCACCAAACAACAAAGCCCCAAATTTTCAGATTTGAAAGAAACCCTAGAATATTTTCTAAATCAACATGAAACAAGAAATCATATCTCTAAGCTTTGGGTTAAAAGATTACCTTTTAATCTCTTATTTCCGAAGCTTTTCCTTTGATATTTTCCTTCAAATCTTCAAGATTTTGAAACAATTTTTCAAACCCATATTTTTGAGCTTGTCTTCGGCAGTGGAGAGAAAGAAGATGATGAAAGAAAACATTTTTCTTTTAATATATACGATCCACGAAATTGGCAATGATTAAGAGCATTTTTGTCCTTTAAAATTAATCAAATTAATATTCAAATAATCTTTATTTCATCCAATCAAAAATGGACACACAAAGATCAATTAAAATCATGCCAAATGTAGCCAATTATAATCCACCATTTTTCATAACAATTATGACAAATGGATAAGGTTGGAAAAATCAATTATTTAAATATTTAACCATTAAATAATTAAAAATTAATTTACACAAATATATGTATTTTAATTACAATAAATAAAAAATACATATATTTATGGCATGTGTCAAAATCTCATTTGACGAATAATTAATGTGTATCTAATCGTATTATGTATCAAATATAAATACACAATACTTATTTACGGACATAATTCCCTAATTGCATGTGTTATCGTTTAACGATTAAACGATCCGAATTAACTCACTTAATCCGGTGAAGTATTATGAATAATCCATATTATTCATATCGCGTTGCCCAAGTTCTCAACGAGTACACTTCATATTGTGGGACTCTCTAAGTTTAGGTTTATCCGTCACGAGATCCAATTTCGTGTCCATAATCCACCCACTCATGGATTACAACGACCACAGATAATCTCGCTAAACTATACAAGACGAGGTAATAGCATATATATAATCCATCTGTCACAGGCTATCCGTATTATATCTGGGGTATAGATGAAAACGTCAAACCCGTTCGGTATAATACAATCGAATTTCAATTTACGATCACGAAATAACACTCAAAACCGGTTTCTGATGTTATACCACGGCCATGGATTTACTAGATCGTAAACACGTAAGGATGCCTATGCCCTGTTGATGAGTGGTATTTATATCACTATTTCCCACTCATTTAACCTAATATTTTGTATAGTTTCTTGCATTTTGTGAACGTTTTGATGTGTTTTATTGTTATTTTGCAGATAAATAAAGTTTGGGAAGCATTGAAAGAAATTTAGGGCCAAAATAGTGAAAAAGGACGAAAAATGGCATTTTTGTAATTTGGCCGCGTCGCGACGCGTAAGCTGCCTGCGTCGCGACGCCTAACATGCACCGTGCCACGTGTCATAATCTGAGAAAATTGCGCCAGATCCACGTGTCAAAATCTGAGAAAATTGACTTGCTAACGTGCACCGTGCCACGTGTCATCATCACAGAGGATCTTCTAACAAGCGCCGGGACACGTGTCATAAACCTATGGTGCTGACACTCCGCGTGACACATGTCATCTTCTGATTGGACCGAATCATTCACGAATCATCTGCCGCCTCGTGTCAAGATACCATTAGACTAAACTACCGCGTGCCACGTGTTGTATTTCTATTGGGCCGACGAAAGCAGCGTCAACAGTCAACATCCACGTGCAGTTGACTGAGTCAACACGGCCTGGCGTTGTGACGCAAGAAGGAATTTGGCGTCCCGACGCCGGACCCCAAATCTGCCTATAAATTGTGGCTTTCAGCACCTCATTTGGTGTGCTTTCCTTGGGATTTTTTTCCCTGATTTCATAGGAAGCATCTAGTTCTGTAAATTATTGTAATATTAAAATTATGTATTTTTATTTTTATTTTTTATTACAGCATTTTATTTATTTACTTTATGTTTTGTAGTTAAATTTCCGCTGGGGTAAAAGGTGAAACCTTTAATATAATTATCTAGGTAAATCTCACTTAATTATAATATTTAAATTATAATTTAACCGGATTAATTAATGGCAGACTTTATTACAGCCTATATGGTCGGTCTAAATATAAATTACTTTACCGCGTATATGGCTAGTCTTCATGTGATAGATAATTACCGCCTATATGGCTGGTGTAATTGGACTAAATGGATTACCGCCTATATGGCTGGTCTTAAATGTTTAACATTATTAATTCCTGAGAACGCAGAACATAAAATAATTTATATATTATAATAAGTGAGATTCCTAGATAAGAAATAGTAAATGTGGATCCTCTAACCCCATCATTTTATTTTATTCTAGGGAAGTGATGAAACACAATATTCACACTTAATAATTGATTTTCTTTTTATGGATAATTCTTTAGTTTGTTTATTGAGTCTTAAGCTTAATGCTTCTTGTTGTCTGATCACCAATAAGATTGATGTGGTAAACTTAAAATGAACTAGACATAGGGATTTTAGGTTTCAGCCTTAGATTCAATAGCCCACGATCTTCCTTGAGGATATATAACCCTTTAATAGATTTCCTTACAGGATAGACATATACCTGTCGGCCGGGGGTAGCCATAATTGGAACTTAATCTTAATGAATCCAGGTAATTTGGTTGATATAGACATATGGTTCAATTGGATTATACTGGGTATTTGCGTCTGACCATCGACATAGGCTTTTGTATATTTTCGTGTTCGAAGTTAGCAAACTGATTTATTACACATAGATAAGAGAATTAATTCATCATTATATTAATATTGTGTGGAGTCACGACCCTAGATCTTTGAGTCTTTTCTTTTATTTTCCTTAGTATTTTCTTTTGAGTCTGTTTTTATTTTAATTAGCAAATCCACATACAACCAACAAAAGCAATCATTCTCTTCTCCCTATAATTAGATACCTGTAAATAAATAGTATCAATGCTTAATAACAACATTAGGAATTAAGTCCTCGTGGGATCGATATTTTTATACTACTTGAACGATACGTGCGCTTGCGTTATACGTGTGTGTTTACGCCGGTCAAGTTTTTGGCGCCGTTGTCGGGGACTTATTTTTATTGAGTTATTAATTTTGAAGCTATCTAATTTACTTGTATCTAATTTTCTTTATTTTTATCTGTTATTTTTATTTCTTTCTTTTGTTTTCAGGTGATTGAAAAATGGAACATTACTGGGAGATTGAGAGATCACGAGCTTTACTAGAAGATACACCCCAAATCTGGGAGGAACAGTCCGGTTTTCTGAGGCATGTTGTCCAGCCCAACAACTATCACTGGATGTCAGAATCAAGCAATACTACATTTGCTCATCAGAACAAAATGGGGAGATGTATAACCACCCGAGCAACCAATGTATATACCTTTCAGAGTGGCAGAATTATTGGAATCATTCAAGGTACGAAGAACCATCATACTTTCCATCTTATCCACCATCCATCTACGATTTTCATCAAGAACGAGAACCATCAGAGGAAGATCAGATGGTTGACATGCTCAAAGATTGGTTTAAGAAACAAGACGAAAAGTTGGATACAATGCTTGAATCAGTCCAAAATCAATTTGAAAGTATTCAGAGACAATCAACATCCATTCAGAGACAGACAGAACAAACGAGACAATTAACAGAAAATCAGAGCTACATACCTCAATGAGCATTTTTAGATGACACTGATGAAGCCTTTGAGTAGCAAGCATTTCACGATGACACTTTAGCAGAGGAGGAGGCTGAGCAGAATCAGGAATCTGAGGTATCAGTTCAGGAGCCCAAACCAACAAAGTCTCTATTTGATTTCTATTATTCAGACTCTGACAAGGATGAAGAAGATGGGCTATTTGTACCAACTGCACCAACAAGGGAGGATGGAACTTTCCATCCTCAAAATGAAGATCTTGGAGAATGCTTTGCACTAATGTTTGAAGATGAGCTACCTGAGCCAGTCATATCAGAGGATGAAGACCTAAAATCTGACATCTCTTTACATCCTCAGGTTGACACTTATGGAGCATGCATTTCACAGATGACAGATGAAGAACTAAACGAGGAAATCCTAAAATACATTTGTGAAGAAAATGTGGAGCAAGAAGCAGAGCAAATGGTGAAGAAAATGTCAGACCTTATTGAAGATCCAGTGCATTCAAGAGAAACATCACTGTTTTGGGGAGTACAGATCAGAAATATTGCCCAGAAGCTTGACAGAATGAAACTTCCATTCCAAGTCAAGCACCATACAAGACCTCCTGATTTTATTTCTTTCTTTTTAGGTACCACTGGAGCTACAAAGGTTAAAATGTGGCACAAGCACTGAATATGACAAAATTCTTTTTGCCCTTTACCGTTGGAAGAGACCCTTTAAAAGCAACGCACATGGGAATGTCTTTAATCGGACATCCAAAACAACGCTGAAACCTACTTGACAGATAGATTTAAGTCACGTCTGGCTGAAGATGAAAAATTTAGCGCTAGCAGGGAGGCAACCCATGCAATAATTTTAATTATTTATTTCTTGCTTTGTGTATACATGTTGTAGAATTATTTTTAATTTTGTGTTATTTTTGCAGGAAAAATAAAGACGGAATATTTCAGGACAAAGTAAGCCAGTGCAAGCAGGATTTTCACAAAATAAATTTGATAAAATCGCGAGGATATAAAGTTAATCCAGTAAAGACGGCCGAGTAAGGAGTCAGCTCTTGACACACATCTCAGTGGATTTATTCATCGAAAGACTTGATTTTGCCAAAAAAAAAAAAATTCCCCGTCGTGACGTGAAAACCCTGTGCGTCGCGACACCATAGCCTCAAACACAAAACCCTAACCCTAAAGATTGAGCGTCGCGACGCAAGACAAAATTTGGCTTCGCGACGCGCGTTCGGTAACAGGTAAAAAAAAAAACAGTAGCCACCACGCACATATCTCACTCTCATTCTTCAACATTTCGCCATTTCCTCTCAATCTTCCACTAAAATCCGACCATCCAATCACCAAATCATCAACCAAAACCTTCTAAACTCATCAAATCTCACAAATAACCCAATCATCCACCCACAACCACAACCGAAACCACCACCACTACAACTGAAACCAACAACGGACGAGCTTTCACCGATCCACCCACAGTCGAGACCCATTACCGAGCTTCCAACCTTCGGCCAAGATTCATGGTCAAAGAGAGCCACGTACGAGCCGCACCACCATCTCCACCGTGACTGATTCCACCACTGCCGAGTCTTCGCCGAGCCATAACCAGCAACCGAACCCATCACTGTCGACCAAGCCTTCTACGGCCACGAATCACTGCCGAGACTCACAATCGAAAATCACTACCGAGTCACTGCCGAGCATTTCCAGATCGGGTTTTTCAGACACTCATTCTCAATCTCAACCCACGGCTGAGACTACTCATCACAATACCACAGCCGAGACACTCATTCTCCATCTCAACCCACAACCGAGACCCTTCATCTTCAAATCCGGTTCTTCAAAGCCAAAAGATCATCATTCAAAGACCAACATCGTGAGTGGTGAAATCATTCTTCACTCTTCATTATCTTTTAAATTTCCGAATTTACAAAGGGGGATAGCCGAAAATTGTAAGAGTTTGTGGTTGATTAATTTTGTTTAAATTGGAGGGTTGTGAACTTGGAAGTTTGGCAGTGAGTAATTGATAGATTTCTGATTTGAGGATTGACTGATCGATTGAATTCGTAGATTTTGGGGGCGAAGGTTATGATAAATTTGGGTTGAATTTGGGGAATTTGGAATTTTTAGGTGAGGCTCTGTCGAAAATTTTTACTGAAAAAATGGCACCGAAGAGATCTAGGGCTTCAACATCTGCTGAACCCAGTTTTGACGGAACTAAATTTATTTCGGCAGCCGCTGAACATAGATTTGATGAGGGAATGAACAAAAAAGTTATTATAGAGAGGGGTTTTGAAATCCACCCCGGACTATTCCCGGAGATTGATCGGGTAATTGCAACCAGACACTGGCATAAGCTTTACCAGCAACCCCACCCAGCCTATAAATCTATAGTACGAGAGTTTTATGCTAATGCTTACGAGCATCAAACATATGTTGTTATGGTAAGAGGACAGTAAGTGAGGAATGACGAATCAACTATAAATGAGTTCTATGGGTTAACAGCTATGAAAGTTGATGAATATTCGGCGATAAAGGAAGAAGTCGACATCACTCATCTAATGGAGACCTTGTGCATCCATAATGCTGCATGGGTCATGAGCAGCAACGGGGAACATTTGAAGATGAGTTCAAGGTTACTGAACCCTGAAGCAAAATTGTGGTTCTACTTTCTTACAAGAACTTTATTACCTGGAACTCACATTACTCATGTCACAAAGGAACGGATGATTTTGCTGTACTGCATACTGGAAGGCTATACAATCAATGTTGGTCGACTGATTGTTACCAATATAGCCTGGGCTGCGAGATCAACACAGGCAGGTATGTTATACTGCTACCTGATTTCATCTTTGTGCACATTATCCAGGGTCGCTGTCGACCCTAGAGAGGAGATAACATAGCCCACGACTGCAATAACAGCCCGCATCATCCAGTAATTCCATACAGAGAGACAAGCTCCTGCTGGATCATCCTCTTCTGCACCTGCACAGCAAACACACCAATCGCCTCAACCACCACAAATATCATCTCGGCCTCGCTCCTTAACTCAGAGGGTCACTAGATTGGAACATCAGCAGGGATACATGGTTCAACTGCTCGAACAAATAGCACGAAAAATGAGGATACAAGATGACCAGTTTCCACCACATCCAAATATCGATAGTGGCAAGGAGGAGGCCGATGATTAAAAAAAAACTCAGGTACTATTGTTCAATTCTTTCGATTTATGTTTTGTAACGCATTGGGGACAATGCTAGATTTAGGTTTGGGGGTGTGGGTTACTTGCTTTTAATTTATTCAAAATTCCTTTAAAATTTTTCTTTTCTGCATGTCGTGTGATTTATTTTAGCATTTTTATCTTCCGCATTTTGTGTGATTGTGTGTTTTAAAATCGAAAAAACCAAAAAAAAAAAAGTCTGATGATTTGATTATTTGTTTAGTTAAAAAGTTTTAGGAAAAGATAAACGCTAATTTCACTTTTATCCATAATTTGAATTTCATATCTAGGTCAGACTCGTGCGCACTTTTTAAATAGTTTTGTAAGCAGTTAGATAATAAGGAATTAACAAAGTGACTAGTTAAAACAATCGGTGGTTGATGAATGACCATTTGTCTGAGTTTCTATTTCTGTCTATAATTATATATTATGTGAGGTATGTAAAAAAAAGAGAAAAAGAAAAATAAACTAAACCAAGCAAGTACTTAGTAACCGGGCATCTTGCCTTAGTAAGCAGTGATAGTTCGCGTCAAACGGGAAAGCTTGTGTTAGTCTAATAAACATCCTCACATGTGTTGATTGTAGTAGACAGAACAATTTTAGATACTCAAATTTGTTTGACCCATTAATTACTGAGAGTTGAGACGAAATCACCGAGTTGACAACTTAGAATCGAAGCTGTTTGCAGGATTATTCACACACACACTTTGAGTCTGATTTAGATATGTTGTTCAAAAGAAAAGATTTTAGTTAGTATATACGTTTTGAAAGTTCCTCTAACTTTGATGCTAGACATTCTCTGAGGACGTTGTTTATATATCTATTATTTTGTCTTTTTGCTTTTGTGTGCATTAGTTTTACTTTCTTTTTACTTTTGTAAAATGTTTGTGGGTATCATTGCTGTAAGGCCTCATGAGACTATAACTCGTCCACTAGGGACACCTAGGGGTTTAAATGCTCGTTGCATACGCTAAATGCAACCGTGATCCTTATGAAATTGGCTTAGTTAATTTTATTTTATTTTGTGTTTTGCTCGAGGAGTAGCAAAATGTTAGGTTTAGGGGTGTGATGAGTGGTATTTATATCACTATTTCCCACTCATTTAACCTAATATTTTGTATAGTTTCTTGAGTTTTGTGAACGTTTTGATGTGTTTTATTGTTATTTTGCAGATAAATAAAGTTTGGGAAGCATTGGAAGTAATTTAGGGCCAAAATAGTGAAAAAGGAAGAAAATGTTATTTTTGTAATTTGGCCGCGTCGCGACGCCTAACATGCGCCGCAGCATGCTAACGTGCGCCGGGTCCACATGTCAAAATCTGAGAAAATTGACTTGCTAACGTGCGCCGTGCCACGTGTCATCATCACAGAGGATATTCTAACATGCGCCGGGACACGTGTCACAAACCTATGGTGCCCGACACTCCGCATGACATGTGTAATCTTCTGATTGGACCGAATCATCCGCGAATCATTTGTCGCCACGTGTCAAAATACCATTAGACCAAACTACCGCGGGCCACGTGTTGTATTTCTATTGGGTCGACGAAAGCCGCGTCAACAGTCAACATCCACGCGCAGTTGACCGAGTCAACACGGCCTGGCGTCGAGACGCAAGAAGGAATTTGGCGTCCCGACGCCGGACCCCAAATCTGCCTATAAATTGAGGATTTCAGCACCTCATTTGGTGTGCTTTCCTTGGGATTTTTTCCCTGATTTCATAGGAAGCATCTAGTTTTATAAATTATTGTAATATAAAAATTATGTATTTTTATTTTTAGTTTTTATTACAGCATTTTATTTATTTACTTTATGTTTTGTAGTTAAATTTCCGCTGGGGTAAAAGGTGAAACCCTTAATATAATTATCTAGGTAAATCTCACTTAATTATAATATTTAAATTATAATTTAACTGGATTAATTAATGGCAGACTTTATTACAGCCTATATGGTCGGTCTAAATATAAATTACTTTACCGCCTATATGGCTGGTCTTTATGTGACAGATAATTACCGCCTATATGGCTGGTGTAGTTGGACTAAAAGGATTACCGCCTATATGGCTGGTTTTAAATGTTTAACATTATTAATTCCTGAGAAAGCAGAACATAAAATAATTTATATATTATAATAAGTGAGATTCCTAGATAAGAAATAGTAAATGTGGATCCTCTAACCCCAGCATTTTATTTTATTCTAGGGAAGTGATGAAACACAATATTCACACTTAATAATTGATTTTCTTTTTATGGGAAATTCTTTAGTTTGTTTATTGAGTCTTAAGCTTAATGCTTCTTGTTGTCTGATCACCAATAAGATTGATGTGGTAAACTTAAAATGATCTAGACATATGGATTTTAGGTTTCAGCCTTAGATTCAATAGCCCACGATCTTTCTTGAGGATAGATAACCCTTTAATAGATTTCCTTACAGGATAGACATATACCTGTCGGGCGGGGGTAGCCATAATTGGAACTTAATCTTAATGAATCTAGGTAATTTGGTTGACATAGACATATGGTTCAATCGGATTATACTGAGTATTTGCGTCTAACCATCGACATAGGCTTTTGCATATTTTCGTGGTCCAGGTTAGCAAACTGATTTATTACACATAGATAAGAGAATCAATTCATCTTTATATTAATATTGTGTGGAGTCACGACCCTAGATCTTTGAATCTTTTCTTTTATTTTCCTTAGTATTTTCTTTTGAGTCTTTTTTTATTTTAATTAGCAAATCCACATTCAACCAACAAAAGCAATCATTCTCTTCTCCCTATAATTAGATACCTGTAAATAAATAGTATCAATAATTAATAACAACAGTAGGAATTAAGTCCTCGTGGGATCGATATTTTTATACTACTTGAACGATACGTGCACTTGCGTTATACGTGTGTGTTTACGTCGGTCACCTGTACACAGGACTGACAGATCCTATCTTGATACGCACAGAATATCATGAGCATCAGTCCACACCCAATGAACAGGCGGAGGTCTGATCATGACTAGATCGTTGACGTGATTGCCATTAAAGTGTGGAGGATAGTTCATATATCCACAGTGGTATCTCAAGTCGAAGGATCACTATGCTCGCTCAACTCGAGAAGGTTCGTATTGACGTTGGTGTACCATCTATTAGGAAACCTTCAGTGAGTCATTCAATGTCTTATCAAATAAACACCCCATGTCTATACGAGTCTCCCGAGACTCATGGTTCACTGGGATAAACCATCGGACCAAGTCACGATATACGACATGTACTGGTCTCAACGGATTTTACTAACTGACCCGTGTTAGTAAATCTTGACCAGGAACTTTATTTAAGGATATACAACTAATAGTGCGTTTCCCAATGTCAATTACAAACAATATAACTGCGCACTATACTGTAAATCTTAGGGTCTTTGTCTAATATACATGTATCACTGAACCATATTCAGTTTCGATCTAATCATAATCAGATAACTAATCGTAATTAGATCGAATAAGCGTATAAAAGACAAGGGTGCTACCAATGATTTAGTAATATTTATGGAAAATAGAAATGCTCGTATTTATGAATCAGACATAAATACGATCCGGATTGGCACTCTGAGCACCAACCCTAACAACAGTATTAATCCACGTAAGGTTTAATCATTAAATATCCCTAGTCGTAGTATTATCGAGACTGGACATCGATAATGCGGAATAGGCTAGTATTACACTTGTGGGTGTTATGGAAGCGTAACGGCATAGTTCTCATATATTTGGGTATTGGATACTCATGCAAGTGTAATAGGAGGTTCTGTTTACCGATGCTATGGAAACAGCTTCGCTCTGGATAGACCCATCGGAATCCCATTGGTAGTATGACTATGTGTCTATGGGAATCTGAATCAGGATAGATGTATTTGGTCTTAACCTGAGACTTGCACCGCTAATACTTGCGACAATCAATATACTTTGGTTTTGGTCGTCCGCGGCTTTAACAGGTTCTGTGTACGCCTCTTCTGGGTATACTGAGAATCGTAGTGTATTGGGTGTGATGTCAAGATGGAAGTATCACTTCAGTCATATGGAGATGATGATCACGCAGGGATACGGAACTGGTACTCTTAAGTACTGCAGTCATCGGGATAATATGACTAGGTCATGATTATCCGATTATAGAGACTAGTTACCAGAGATCCGATATATGCTTCGTACGGGGCAGACACAATTCCATCCCTAGGCCTAGAATGTGATATCCGATACTGGATCGTAATACACAATACTATGTATACTACGTCTGACAAAGATATTGTATTCCACAAAAGAATATTTCTGGAGAATTGGGTAGGCACAGTGTTTTGCTAGAAGCCAACCATGTCTTGTAAATCGGTAAGAACGTGGTACCGGATACGCATGTGTTCGGATAGTCCGATGACCATATTTACTGCCAACATATCTAGGGAACTCTTGGGTCGCTTCCCAAAGATTCACCGATGACATTTAACTCGAACAAAATTAATCTGGGATTAATTATGAGAGAGAAAATTAATCTAGGATTAATCACAGCGATAATTAATCTAGGAATTAATTATCTGAAAAAAGAATTAATCTGGGATTAATTGCATCGAGAATTTATTTGGGATTAAATTCGTCTAGAAGAGAGAACGTGATTAATTTGGAATTAATCGGCAAAGTAAATTTAATAGTGAAATTGGATTTTACTATTTAATTTATTTATTTGGGCTAAAATAATATATCAGATATATTAATTGAAATTAGATTTCAATGCGGAATTAAAATTGGATTTTAATTCAAGCGAACAAATTAATTTAGAATTAATTCGTAGGCGACTTACGTAATAATATTGCGAGGCATTATTATTTAATTAAATTGGATTTAATTAAGTTGTAACGAAAAATTTGTTTAATTCAAAATTAAACGAATCCGGGGCCGAGCGAAGTTACGGGTTGGATTGTCCGACTTAAATTTGGAATTTAAAGTGGGACCCACCAACTTATATCACTTGTCATTCAAGTTGATGGAAGTGGTTGAGAGCTTTTATGATAGCTTCTCCAACACACTTTGTGTTTTGTTTTGCTTTTGAAAAAGCATATACACATTTTGACAAGTCAACTTGGGCAACACTTTTGTTTTAGAAACAAAATAACAAAACACAACTTATCTCTTCCTCACCTCTCTTGGCCGAAACTTCAAGGTTTTCTCCATGGAATTTTTGTTTCAAAAATTCAAGTTTGCTAGCACATTAGAGTTAAAAGAAGGTGATAGGGAAACTCACCCGAGAGTTTTGAACTCAACAAACAAGCTTGGAGCTCTAACAAAGAAGGAATTTTTGAAATCCTAAATCCGATCAAGGTGAGTTTTTTCCGCAACTCTCTTTAATATTCACACACAAATCACTCTTAGACGATCTTGACATGTTCTAGGAACACTTACAATGGTATCAGAGCTAGGTTAGCTTTGATTTGAAAATCTAGGGTTCATGACTTTAAATTTGGGAGTTTTATGTTTAGAGCATGAAATGCCTAAATTGATGGTTGGGTTATGTTTATATGATGTTGAATTGGATTTGTGCATTGTTGAATTTGTGAAAAATTGATTGGATAAAAAATCCTCAAATTCTTATACATGGCTGAATACATGACCTAGAGGACTCATGGTGATTTTTTGAAAAATTAGTAATTGGATATGTTAATTGACATGAAATGTATTTTAGATGTTGATTTAATTGGATTGAAATCAAATTATATCATAATTTCCTTGCCAAAACCGTGAGTATGAAGCATGTTATAATGAATTATTATGCTTCAATTTGTGTTGGACATGAATTGGAAATGTTGAGCATGATTAATTGGATTAATTAGTGTTTTGGAAACATTAGATTAGTTGATTAATTATGTTAATTACACTTGAATTGAATTAATATGTAATTTGAAAAAATGTATTAATTTAATTGTTGTAATTGGGCTTGATGGACTTGGTTGGGCCAAGTTTGGTTTATGAAAATTGGTTGGATCAAATTGGGCGTAAAACCATTTCCATAAAGTCCAAATATGATAATTGGGCCTTTAATATTTTAATTGGGCCTAAATTGATTTCTGGCATAGGGTGATTCCTAATTGGCCCTTGGCATCTTGGGTTTGACCCATAATTGCCAAAGCCCATGCCTAAAGAATTAATTAAAAACCCATTGGACTTTAATTAAAAAGTATTGGATACTAATTGACATTTGAGACCCATGTAGATTGGATTTGGAATCCAAGTCTAAAGCCACTTTTAAAAGTGTAATGATTTAATTTGGAATTAAATATGAATTAATATTGAATATAATTTAAAATTGTAATTCGATATAACTCAAGAATACGACTTTGAGTATTTATTCTTAAACGAGTTGGACTCGCGCAAATCAAATTGTTGTTTGAACATTGGATGATCATTAATTCAAAGATTAATTAATTGGATTAGATTAATTGAATAACATGCTTTGTGTGAATACTTGGATGTATGTATGAATAATGTATATCAAATGGATATTAGAAGGGTGAGGGCAATTTTGGAAATTATTGTAATAAATTTAGAATTTATTAAATTGGACCTGCGTGTCTTGCCTATTATCTCTTTTCACATTGTATTTCTCTTCTCACCAATTCCCCTCAATGTAAATGAGGTTTCTTTAGAAGTATTATGTAATTCGGTAGAAGTATGAATAGTGCTAGCGGGAGAGAGGAAAGTGAGAGATTTATTCTAGGAACAATTTGTTGTATATTCATTCGTATATCATTATTAATTTTATCGCGCCTTATTATGCTTTTAGAATGCATGCTTAAGGATGTATGATGAGACCTAATTAAAGTTAATAAATTGGTTTCCAAATCGCGATAAAAACCCTCATTTTATATTAAGCATTTTTCCTTCCATTGAGTGATTCTCTTTCAAGATCCAAGATTGGCATTGATTTGTTGGCCAAAGTCAAGACCTTTGTCCATTGCGGTTGTGTTTGAATCATGAAAGATTTGTTCCATATCGTACGTCTTGGGCAAGTTGTGATTTGTTGGACAAAGTCAAGGTCACTTCTTGTTCATCGACCTCGATTATGAAGCTTTCCCACTGTCAATGGGTCACGCTTAACTGGTTTCATTAAGCTTGTTGAGCAAAAGCCAAGGCTTAGTTGATTCAG
This sequence comes from Zanthoxylum bungeanum, assembly GCA_019454045.1. Classification (NCBI taxonomy): domain Eukaryota; kingdom Viridiplantae; phylum Streptophyta; class Magnoliopsida; order Sapindales; family Rutaceae; genus Zanthoxylum; species Zanthoxylum bungeanum. The sequence continues at coordinate 255,089 of SKCR01029751.1, forward strand.
AGGAAAAAGGTTAGGCAATATATTGGATATATTGGCATATATATTGGATATATGTTTTGGACTTGGAGGTCCACCTACTGGATCTAGGAATTGGATGAGATCCAATTGATCTTAGAGATCTACCTAGTTAAGTTTTATACAACTTGTTGGCCAAAGTCAAGGTTGTGTGTTATTTAACGGGATCCTAGCCCACTAGGAAACTAGGTTTCCCGAATACTCCACAGAGGGTTAGAGGCTCGCCGAAAAATAGTGGGAGGCAAGCATTAAATTTACAATTTCGTTTAAATACTTGCCAATACGCGCTCATTTAATTTTTCGTCATTAATAATTTATAAATATATTAGTTGGACTAATATTCAATTGTTGTTTTAATTGAATAGTTGGACTGTATTCAAACTACTTCATTTTAGTTGGTTATATAGTTGGACTATAATAATCAATACATTTGAAAGTAACCAATCAAATTGTAGTTAATTATATAGTTAGACTATAGTAATCATTACATTAGATTGTACCTGAAATCGTTGATTGGATAGTTGGACTATAGCAATCAAGATGACATGAAAGATTAGCGTCAAAGAACATAATCCTATGTGAAAAATGTCTTTTACGGCTTAATTTTCATATTGGGAATAGAACCTCAGGATAGTCCTGGGAGCTGAGAAGTTATTCTATTTAATAGAAACCTCTCGGGCCTGAGCCCGGAGTTGAGAAAATAGTAGAGCATGAGCTTAGGAAGACTCATGGTGATGATAATTTTAGTGCTCAATCTGTTATGCTTGCCGCAAAGACTCCTAAATTTCGTCGTCAGAACTAAGGATTAGATCTTTATACCATGATGTTGAAATTAAAGATCTTAGAAGTACGAATTGCAAAAGAAGCTTTTTCGCTCGCTTATGTCAGAAGATACATCTGTCGAGCACTAGGTGTCGCAGATGATTGCTGACATCGAACAGCTAGGTTAGCTGGGCATTACCTACGAGGCCGAGACTTCCAAAGATTTTATCTTACAGTCTCTGCCCGAAAGCTGGGGTAGGTTCATTAAGAACCAAGAGAAAACTCTTGGAGAGTTGATGGCTATGCTCAAGGAAGCAGAGCCAGAGCTTCTAAAAAGGGCAAGAAGTACAAGGCGCATCTTACTTCGACATCTCAGAAGGCCTAGGCTTGGCCGAAGGCTTCTGGGGGTGTGGAAAAGGGTAAAGGCAAAATTGTCACAGTCTTCTAGGAAGACAAAGGACATATCCCAACATATCTGCCTAAACTGTGGCAAACGGGGTCACTGGAAGCGTGACTGCTGTATGGACAAGGCAGAAATGAAGGAAGTGAAGGCAAGCAAGTCTCTGACTTCAGGAATGTTTGTTATTGTAATAAACGTGTCCACTACTAGTTTTAAAATTGGATTTTGATACTGGATGTGGTACATGTATATGTACTGATGTGTGGTATCTGCTGATTAGCAGGAGACTGGCTTCAGATGAGATCAAACTGCGAGTCGAAAATGGGATGGGAGTCGCTGTTTTGGCTGTGGGAACCTAAGTTTTGGAACTGCCCTTTGGGCATGTACTTAAATTAGGAGACTGTTACAATGTACCTAGTTTGACTAGAAACATTATCTCTATATCTAGTGTAACCCGTTGCGGGTATACCTTTATGTTCATGAACACTAAGTGTTTTATTTATAAAGATGATATTGAGACATACACATTAGATGTTAATAACAATATTTATATTTTGAATATAAATGAATCTCAAACATATAACATGACAAACAAAAGCTCAAACTGAATAAATATGTTGAGACTTAAAAGTGACATTGTTGTCTATGACATATTAACAAGACTCGTATATCCACACTTTCGAAGAGTGGATACTAGAACGGATTTGATTCTAATTCAAATGATGTCTACGAATCTAGTTTATTAGGCAAAGTGCCTAAAACACCTTTTACTTGGTAAAAATGCAAGTGCCACCGATATGTTAGCCCTCATTCATAGTGACGTAAGTGGGCCCATGTCTAGCTAGGCTAGAGGTGGATATAAATACTTCGTAACCTTTACGGATGTGGCATCGCGTTACGGTTATGTGTATCTTCTGAAACACAAGTCGGAAACTTTTGATATAATCAATAAGTTTCGACACGAAGTAGAATGACATACCGACTAAAGTATTAAAACATTATGGTTGAACCGTGGTGGAAAATACTTGAGCAATAAGTTTCTCGATTACATGAAAGAGTATGGTATTCTTTCACAGTGGACTCCTCCCGGGGCACCTCAATTTGAAGGTGTGTCCGAACAGTGAAACCGAACTTTATTGGTATTGGTAAGGTTAATGATGAGTCGCTCTGAGCTACCAATTTCCTTCTAGGGATACGCATTAAACATTGCAATACTTATTTTGAATAAGGTTCCGTCAAAGTTTGTTGGACAGACTCCATATGAAATATGGACAAGAAAAGAAATCGAATTTCTCATTCCTGAAGATTTGGGAATGCTGGGCAAATGTTTGGATGGTACCAAACTAGAACCCAAATCGGATAAGTGCCTATTTGTAGGTTGTCCTAGGGAAACCAAAGTATAGTACTTATACAACTCACAAGAGAACAATGTAATTGTTGCTCTCCATGCGGCTTTCCTAAGAGGAATTCCTATATGCAGTGGTAAGTGGGAGGAAAGTAAAACTCGATGAAAATCAGAGTAATATTGTTCCAGGCACCGAGTCCTCACGGAACACCAACAGTTCATCAATGATGAAAGTGTACCTATAATCTTCGAATACACAAGAATCGCGTAGGTCGGAGAGAGTCAGAAAACAACCTGAGAGGTATGGGTTTCTGATCTCACCTCATGAAGGTATTAGTCTTATTGAGGATACCTAACCGACTACGTATGAGGAAGTGATACGAGGTATCGACTCCGCTATATGGCAAAGTGCCATGAAGTCCGAAATGGATTCCATGTATACCAACTAAGTTTGGACACTGGTTGATGTACCAGAAGGCATTGTACCTATTGGTACTAAATGAGTCTTCAAGGAAGACATACATGGATGGCAACATACAAATGTACATAGCTAGGCTTGTACAGAAAGGGTATCGTCAACGACCTAGTGTCGACTACGATGAATTTTTTCACCTGTTGCCATGATTAAATCCATTTGGATAATGCTTGCTAATGCAGTATATTTCATTTATGAAATATGGCATATGGACGTCAAAACCGCTTTCCTTAACGGAAACCTTTTGGAGGATGTTTACAACATCCTGACGGTTTTATCGTGCCGAAACATGCAAACAAGTTTGCAAGTTGAATCGATCCATTTATGGATTGAAGCAAGAATTGAGTTCTTGGAACCAACGTTTTGATGAGATCGTAATGGTATATGATTTCATTCAAAACGAATATGATTCTTGTGTATATAAGAAGGTTAGTGGGAGCGCACTGACAATGAATGTCCTATAAGTTGATGATGTATTACTTTTTAGCAATAACATTCCAATAATATAATCGGTGAAAGCTTGGCTTTCATTAAAATTCTCCATAGAATATCTGGGGGAAGCAGGCTTTATTCTAGGAATAAAGATCTACTGAGATAGATCTAGAAAGCTGCTGACAACCCTCCCAGAGGTTGTATGTTTTTGAAATGTATGTGACCTGATGTCTCATATGCTTTGAACATATGTAGACGCTATAAGGCCAATCCAGGTGATGGTCACTGGATTGATGTTAAGAACATCCTTAAGTATCTTAGACGAACTAAGGATGCGTTCTTAAAATATGGGGAAAATGAGAACTTGAGGTAACTAGGTTCACCGTTGCAAGTTTCCAAATCGACAAAGACGACTTTAAGTCGCAATAAGGGTACATATTTAGTTTGAATAACGGAACATTGAGCTGAAAATCTTCCTAGCAAGACACTGTTGCCGAATAAATAACAAAAGTGGAACAATAATGCAGCTGAGGCAGCAAAAAAGCATTTTGGATCTATATAATCCTAATTGGATTAGGTGTTGTTCTGTTAGGAGCTGAGCTGGGCTACAACACAGGCTAATGAATCACGGTCTCATCAACGATCCAAGTATATACTTCGACTATTTCATCTGATTCGTCAGATCATACATCGAGGGGATGTGATGATCAAATAAAACACATCAGATGATAACATTGCAAATCCGCTGACGAAAGCTGTTTCTCAGCAGAATTTTGAACGACCCGTACATAGTTCAGGTGTAGGACACTTGAGTGATTGTCTATAGGCCAAGTGGGATATTGTTGGACAATTATGACCAACATCATCATTATTTATACAGAACATGGTGTTGTTGTACAAATAAACTATGTGACAAAGGAAATTGTTTTTTTATCATTTGTAATTGGATTACCGGGATATATAAATGATAAAAGTCCATATGATTAGTACCGAATTAATAAGATATGAGACAATATTAATCCACGTAAGGTTTAATCATTAAATATCCATAGTCATAGTATTATAGAGACAAGACATCGATAATGCGGAATAGGCTAGTATTACACTTGTGCGTGTTATGGAAGCGTAACGTCATAGTTCTCATATATTTGGGTATCAGATACTCATGCAAGTGTAATATGAGGTTTTGTTTACCAATGGTACGGAAACAGCTTCGCTCTGGATAAACCCCTCAGAATCCCATTGGTAGTATGACTATGTGTCTATGGGAATCCGAATCAGGGTAGGTGTATTTGGTCTTAACCTGAGACTTGCACCCTAATACTTGCGATAATCAATATACTTTGGTTTTGGTCGTCGGGGCTTTAACATGTTATGTGTACGCCTCTTCTGGGTATACTGAGAATCGTAGTGTATTGGGTGTGATGTCAAGATGGAAGTATCACTTCAGTCATATGGAGATGATGATCACGCATGGATATGGAACTAGAACTCTTAAGTACTGCATTCATCGGGATAATATGACTAGGTCATGATTATCCGATTATAGAGACTAGTTACCAGAGATCCAATATATGCTTCATACGGGGCAGACACAATTCCAGCCCTAGGCCTAACATGTTATATCTGATACTGGATTGTAATATGCAATACTATGTATACTATGTCTGACAAAGATTTTGTATTCCACAGAAGAATATTTCTGGAGAATTGGGTAGGCACAGTGCTTTGCTAGAAGCCGACCATGTCTTGTAAATCGGTAAGAACGTGGTACCGGGTACGTACGTGTTCGGATAGTCCGATGACCGTATTTATTGCCAACATATCCAGGGATCTCTTGGGTCGCTACCCAAAGATTCACATATAACATTTGACTCGAATAGAATTAATCTGGGATTAATCACATCGATAATTAATCTGGGAATTAATTATCTGAGAAAGAAATAATTGGGATTAATTGCATCGAGAATTTATCTGGGATTAAATTCGTCGAGAAGAGAGAACACGATTAATTTGGAATAATCGGCAAAGTAAATTAATAGTGAAATTGGATTTTACTATTTAATTTATTTATTTGGGCTAAAATAATATATCCGATATATTAATTGAAATTCGATTTCAATGCGGAATTAAAATTGGATTTTAATTCAAGCGAACGAATTAATTTAGAATTAATTCGTAGGCAACTTACGTAATAATATTGCGAGGCATTATTATTTAATTAAAATGGATTTAATTAAGTTGCAACGGAAAATTCATTTAATTTGGAATTAAACGAATCCGGGCCCGAGCGAAGTTGCGTGTTGGATTGTCCGACTTAAATTTGGAATTTAAAGTGGGACCCACCAACTTACATCACTTGTCATTCAAGTTGATGGAAGTGGTTGAGAGCTTTTATGATAGCTTCTCCAACACACTTTGTGTTTTTTTTTGCTTTTGAAAAAGCATATACACATTTTTGACAAGTCAACTTGGGCAACACTTTTGTTTTAGAAAAAAAATAACAAAACACAACTTATCTCTTCCTCACCTCTCTTGGCCGAAACTTCAAGGTTTTCTCCATGGAATTTTTGTTTCAAAAATTCAAGTTTGCTAGCACATTTAGAGTCAAAAGAAGGTGATATGGAAACTCACCCGAGAGTTTTGAACTTAACAAACAAGCTTGGAGCTCCAACAAATAAGGAATTTTTGAAATCCTAAATCCGATCAAGGTGAGTTTTTTCCGCAACTCTCTTTAATATTCACACATAAATCACTTTTCGACGATCTTGGCATGTTCTAGGAACACTTACACACCCCACTCCTTCTAGCAGAGGCATACACCACTTTAGGGAAGATGATAGTCTTAAGGCACAAGCTGAGTTATTAACTAGACAGTTAGGAGCCTTAAAAGCTTAAGACAGCCAGACTATACATGCAGTAGCCCATTTAGAACCTTAAGGGTTATGCTTTGTGTGTAAGGGAACTGACCATCTAACCCAAGAGTGGTCGGTATATGGTGAGATAGGAGGCACATATGAGAACACTGTAACACTTTAGGGATGTACAAGAAGCCATAAACATCTTATCCAGATACCTTTAATCCCAGTTGGCGGAACCATCCCATTCTTAGTTGGAAACAGGTATCAGCCTACCCAGACATCACAACCCAAAGGTTACAGTGCTCCCCAGTATCGCACACATATCTTTCCTAGGAATTCCTTAGAGGACACTCTACATGCATTTATAGAGGCCTAGAGCAAAACCAACCAAAAATTTGAGTCATTGATAGCTCAGGTAGTTGAGGACAATAAGGAGATAAAAAGTCAAGTCTCTAAGTTGACTATTTTCCTGAGTGTGCAAGAACAAGGAAAATTTCCATCTCAAGCTCAACCTAATCCACAAGGGCAACACATGGCACACGCTGATCATGAGGCATCCAATATAAAAAGTGTTAATGTCATAATCACTAGGAGTGGTAAAAAGGTAGGGATGCAGGACACCTCCAACACTGTAGGTGCCACTAAGGATCGTAATGCAAATATTCCTCAGGAAGAAAAAGTTCCCCATATCCCAGTTAGAGTACTCTTCCCCCAAGCACTTATGCCCATAGCGAGAGCTACAGACCCAAATGGTGAGATCCTAGAACATCTTAAGCAAGTAAAGATTAACCTTCCGCTTTTACATGTGATAAAACAACTTCCCACTTATGCAAAGGTTTTAAAGGATCTATGCACCGTAAAGAGAAAACACCATGTGAAAAAGACTGCATTCTTGACAGAGCAGGATAGTGCAATAATTGAACAGAGGACTCCACCAAAATATAAGGATCCAGAGTGTCTTACCATTACTTATCACATTGGAACACATGAGTTCGGTCAAACTTTATTAGATTTAGATGCTAGTGTTAATCTTATGCCATATTCTATTTATATGCAGTTAAGGCTTGGTGAGATTAAACCTTCATCTATAGTTTTACATTTAGCTGACCAATCTTTTAGAGCATCGCATGGAGTAGTTGAGGATGTTTTAGTTCAAATCGATAAATTCTATTACCTTTTTGATTTCCTGATCTTAGATACTCAGTCAGTGGTTAACACTACGTCAAAAATTCTACTAATCTTAGGTAGACCTTTTCTTGCTACAGTTAATGCCCTTATTAATTACAGGAATGGTCTCATGAAGCTATCATTTGGGAATATGAAACTGGAAATAAATATTTTTCATTTTGAAAAACAACGACAAGGTGATTATGAGTGTCAATATACATACATGCTAAACAAAGTCTTCCAGTAACAGCTTCTTTATAACATGGATCAAACCCTCCCGAAATGAAATTTACCCCAAGGAACCATAAAATGAGGAAAAGAAGAATTAGAACTCATTTGAATATGATACATGGGAAGCTCAAAAGAAGGTTGAACCAATTGATAAAATCTCAACCACCAGACCCTGGGGGATCCATGGATAAAATGTTGCAGCTAGACAAAAATTCATTTTCACGCCTTAATCATCAATGCCTACCGAAGAAGAAGGAACATAGGACTACTTGGTCCGCTACATGGAAGCCACCAAGACAATTTGGGTGGTTACGTCTGGCTGAAGACGTTAAACTTTGCATTAGCGGGGAGGCAACCCTTGCATGTACATTTATTTTTATTTTATTTTATTTTAATTATTTTATTTTCTTTACTTTATGTTTTATTTTATTGTGTGCTAATTGCATGTTTATTATTTACATGAGTATTTATCCAGGTGTTTAGTGAAACCCATGCAGTCAGACAGCTAAAGTCTTACCAGCAGGAACCTGATCAACTTCGTGCCATGTATTGTTGTTCCTTATTCATGTTTCTTTATAGTTATCTTACATTGAGGACAATACAAGTTTTAAGTGTGGGGGTGTATGCATGCGCATGATAATACCTGTTATATAAAAAAAAATTATTTTGTTTGTTTTTAGTCATTGATAGTAAAACATATGTTCAATGATGAATATTGTTTGTTTTAGGGTGAAATCTTAGAAAATACAAGTTCTTTAATGTACTTTTATATCATGCATTGAGTAATTGATCTTGGTTAGACTCTTAAGCACTTAATTATAGGTTTTTAGCAGTGAAAACCTAGGTAGTTGGTAAAGTGACTAGTTGAAGAAATTGCATGTCGATGAATGACTGTTTGCTTAGATGTCTATCATGATTTGCTAGTGTTATGATGTGTGGTATAAATAAAAAGAGAAAGTCTCGAAAGAAAGAAATTAAACCACCTATAACTGATAAGCGTGAAGCTACCCATAGGCGAGTGTTAGGACCATCATGAGGAGAAATGCTACCTTAAAGGGTAGGTGTGTTGAAAGAAAAAAAAAGAGACAATAAAAGAAAAAAAATCATATCATACTGAGCACAGTAAGGCAATTACAAAGCATAATTGAGATATCTAGGTTGGTTTGACCCATTAGATCCCAATTTTTAAACGAAATCATTGAGTTGGCTTACCTAGGAGTTAAGCTCTGAATGAACCTCTCCACACACACACTTTGAGCCTGGCTTAGATGACTTATTCAAGGACTTAGATTTGAGTTGCATTGAGTACTTTGAATATTCTATGATTTCATTGCTGGGCATTCTTTGAGGACATTATAATGTGTAACGATTGAGACCATTTCATTTTGTTATTTTTGCATAATTGCGTGTGTTTTGAATGACTTTTATGGGTGTCGTCGTTGTAAGCCCTCACGAGACTATACCTTGTCCACTAGGGCAGCCTAGGGGTTTAAAGGCTTGTTGTATACGCTAAATACAATCGTCATCCCTACGAAAGTGGCTTAGATAGTTTTTATTTATTTCTTTTTTATTCAGTTGAGTTCTTATTTTATTTTTGCACTTGAATTGCTAGGGACTAGCAATAAACTGGTTGGGGTTTTTGATAAGTGCATGAAAGTGTACTTTGAATATTGCTAACTCGGCTCAATTATCATGTATGTAATCTGAATTAGGGTTTATTTTGTGTTTTGTTATTAGGAAGCATTGGAAGCACGCGGGAACATCGGAAACAGGACGCATAGAACCAGTGAAGTTCACTGGCGCTGCGGTGCGCAACTTCTTTATGTCGCGGCGCTTGCACACCTCCATACAAACATCCCACAGCTTTGGTGCCGCGATGCCAATTGCCCGTGCCGCGGTGCCTCGGATGACCCAAAAAACCTGATTTTAATGTGTTGTATGCGTATATGGACTCCAAGACTTCTCTATATAAACCCAACTTCGTCCAAATCCTAAAAGAGAAGGAAAAAAAGAAGAGAGAAATGGTGGAGAAACACACATCAAAGAGCCACAAACACAATTTCGAGAGAGAATGACGAAGAACTTCAAGCCAACATAACGTCTCTCCGATCTATCAAGGCTATATGTCTCTTCTACAAGGAGAACTAATCTCCTAGGCAAAGCTAAGGATGAACTCTTGTATTTGAATTCTTATGTTTATGTTCTTGATTCCTAAATACTCTTAAACATTTAATACAATTAATGTTTATTATTCTTTATTTTCTTTTGATTTATGAATCTAGAAACTGTGTTTATTCAACTTGCATATAGATTCAGTCATGCCTTTTCTATGTGTGATTGGGGAACCCAATTGTGACTGGTAAAGTTGTTTTATGAGTTGGTCTTCTGCTATAGTATTGCCTGAAGGTATATTGTCGATGTTAGATAGGTCATAACGATAACTTTGTGTACTGTTAACATAGAGAAAGTAAATCATTGATTAACTTAGAATTTAATATGTTCAGAATTGAATATCTTCTGATTGTTGGTGGGACGTGAAACCTTTAATTGAGTAATAAAACTGAATCAATAACTGAATATAGGGATTTGATTCAAGAGGGATTCCCAACGCTTTACTGCTTTTCTCTGCTGATATTCTTAAAGTATTTTCCATAGTTTTTATCTTATATTATCAATTCAACTATATATTTTCATTAAATTATTGCTAACGTTTTGTTTAAGTAAATCAGTTCTTTGTAACCATCTCTATGAGGAATTGACACCCCAACTATACTATGATAACCGCAAGTACTCTTTGGGTGTAATCACTAATCCATTTTTATGCTTTGGTATAGTCTCCACATTTATGTGTTTGCCATTGAAAGAAAACATTAGATGCTTAATTACAAAGTCCTTGTCTTTAGCTTATCATTTCTTATGCTTTGGTATGGCATTCACATTTTTGTGTTGCCCATTGCAAGAAAGCATTGGATACTTAATGACAAGGTTAGTTGGCTGGTGTAAGAGGATATAATCTCTACCATTTCTCTCACTTCTAAGGTTAACATTTTGCATTCATTCATACAAGTGCAAATGAGAGAAAATAAATAGAGTTCAAGCATTCACAAGTGTTGTGTGAGTGTTTGAAATTCCAAAAGCCAAATATCATTTTGACATCTTAATTCTCTAAATTGTTTAGAGTTTAATCTTTGTGAGTGAAGCCCACATTTCAGTTTATTGGTTTCGAGTCATAGTTCAGAAGATTGAGTGGTTGATCCAAGCATTGGACATCAAAGGATTGATTTCGGCTACTACAATAAAGGGAGAAGGCAAAGAAAATTTTAAAGATCCTTACCGGAGCCGGTGCCCACACAAGCAACTTCCGCTGTGCTAAGGAAAGTCGTTTCCTACAATTGGTATCAGAGCTTAAGGTTGATAAGTTTTATTAATCCTTCTCATTTTAGTTTTAATAATTTATATAAGATATAGATTATTAAGATGCATGTTATGATGAGTAGGCATAATTAGATTCATGAGATGAATGGTTTTAATGTCCATGTGATGAATGATTACTTTTGATTCATGTGATGAATGTATAGCGTTAATCGTTAATTTTTCCAGCTCTTGTTTTTAGTATTGGAAATGTAAGACCATAAGGTCATATTATTTCAAGTTTTGTAAGTTCATTTCCATTGTAATAAGTCTATTATGTAACCCTATTTGTAACTTGGAGGAGCCGATGCTGCGAAAGACTTATGACGGAGAAATTTCGTGAAGAACTCAACGACACTCCATGAAACTAGATTTGAAGACCAAGGGATACCTTGTATTTATTGTACTAATTAGATTAGTATAGAAAAATAAGAGCCCGGTCAACGCAATATAAAATGTGTATGTTTTTGACATGTCATATACTCTAGGGTGCCTACTCTTGCATTTTCACATGCCATAACATGTGGATATGCATGATATTCTAGTCATAAAATATGATTTTATGTAATTTAAAAGTTAAATAAGAATATGAGATGCATGCAAACAGATTAATAAGATTAATTGGTTTAAAGGTTTAAAAATTACGAATTCAAGTTTTAGAAACAAATGTACCGTATGAGTACATTATTTTCTTTGGTATATCGGATGGAAACCCATACGTAAATTCCATAGCCGATTCTGAATGGACGTTAATATGGTCTGCACTCGGGATACAATACCACGTACCTTTGGAATAAATAATACGCTTGTATCAATTAAATGGTTTAATGACATTTGATATGTTCCTTGAATTCTAAATTTAAAATCCATTAGTGGACTAATAATTTAATAGTTAAATTGATTAGATCACTAAGCAACTTGATTAAATTAGTTTAATTAAGTTAATTGGTTAGTAGAGACTAATCGGGATTAGTGAATAAAATTTTAAGAGTTAAAATTGGTTAGATCACTAAATCATCAACTAGTATTGATAAGGTTATGACTTTAGCTGAGCACAATCTAAGATTCATTAAATACTAGTGAGATAGAAACCTTATACTTTAAAATAGTGAGTGGGAGAGGGATATACCACAATATATACCGCGATCTCCATTGTTATCCAGAAACGTGAGATTCAAAAGGCACCTCGAGACAGCTTTGCTTTCGTTCCTCTACGGATGGTGTCTTTTTTGGGTCAATATCAGGTTTGGATTTCGAAAGGATAGAGACTCTAGATGTATCTAGTGATTTGACCTACCCTACGGCGGCACTTCACTAGTTAAGTCCAAGGGTTCCGAATAATGGGCCACACTCACAAAGGAATGATTAAGTTGTTAATCAAAGCTTCATTGATCAAAATAATAGTAGTTGATTATATAGGAATAAGAGTTATTTCAGATATATTAATCAATTGAGAATGTCTCAGTCTATCATGCGAATGCTTGACCTAACCTATGGCGACACTTATTTATGGGATGATAGATAACTGTGGCATATTAATTCTTTTAGGTTTCTAATTCGTTATACATTGATCATGCATCATGTTTAACTTTATGCCTAAATGTTTGATAATTTTAATATGCAACGAATGAATGTTGAATACGCCTTTATTATTTTTTTAGCCATGGCAACTGTAATTATCTCAATTCTCAAACAACAAGAAAAATTAACGAGAAAAACTATGTTAAATGAAAAAGTGACATGAATGCTATTTTGGTATGTGAAGACCTTAAATTTATCCTAATGGAAGAATGTCCTCCTGAGCCAGCACCAAATGCTGGTAGAGCTGCACGTAATGCCTATAATAATTGGATTAAAGCTGATGAGAAAGCCCATAACTTTTTGATAGTATCCATGTATGAGGTTCTTACTGCAGAGTATGAGCCTATGGCGACAACATCAATGATTATGCAGCCTTTACAGAACATGTTTGGGCAACCTTTTAGACCAGCAACAACATGAGGCAATAGTCTATGTATTGACTGCTAGAATGAAGGAAGGCACAGCAGTCTGAGACCATGTGTTAAGGATGATGTCTCATCTTAATATGGCTGAAACCCATGGTGCACGTATCAATGTGCAAAGCCAGGTTACAATGATCATGGAAACCCTTCTGAAGAGTTTCATGTATTTTAAAAGCAACTGTTCTATGAATAAGTTGACTGAACTGCTAAATGAGCTCACCAATTATGAGTCCGTCATGTCGGGTCCTTGTAGGTCCAATGCCGAGTCAAATGTTGCAGAATCTTCCAAATCTGCAAAGAAGAAGAAGAAAGGAAGTTAGAAGGCAAAGTCAAAACCAATGAAAAATAAAAACAACAAAAGCTCTAAAGGAACCAATGCCAAAGGAAAATATTTCCATTGTGAACAACAAGGGCATTGGAAAAGGAATTGTCTGAAATACCTTGCTGAGCTTAAAGAGAAGAAGAATATAGGTAAAGGTGGAGGATGATAAATCCATATGGATTGTTGATTCTGGTGCCACTAATAATGTTTGTTGTTCTTTGCAGCTACTTGACTCATGGAGGGACCTTGCTGAAGGTAGCTTTACCATGAGAGTTGGGACAGGGGATGCTGTTTCAGCAAAAGCAGTGGGAGTTTCAAATTTGGATTTTAATAAGAGTTATTTATGTTTCAATGGTATGCTATATATTCTTAGTTTTCGCATGAATTTGAAATCTGTAACAAAACTTATGGAATGTGGTTTTTCTATTTCATTTAATAATAAGTCAGTTATTATTAGTAGAAATGGATTAAATATATGCACGGGAAACTCTGAAAATAATCTATATGTATTAAGGCCGTTAATGCATGAATCACTGCTTAATACTGAAATATTTAAGATTGAAAAATTTAAAACTAAACGACAAAAGGTTTCTCCTGATGATACCTATTTATGGTACCTTAGACTTGGTCACATTAACCTTGACTGGATAGATATACTAATTAAGAACAGAGTTTTAAATCAGTTAAGAATCGGTAATTTACATGTTTGCGAATCTTGTCTAGAAGGCAAAATGACTAAGAGACCTTTTACTGGAATAGGGATAAGAGCCAAAGAAACACTTGAGCTAATACATTCGGACGTTTGCGGACCAATGAATGTAAAAACCCGAGGTGGTTATGAATACTTTGTCACTTTCATTAATGATTATTCCAGATATATGGTATGTTTACCTAATGCAGCACAAGTCAAATATATTTGAAAAGTTCAAAGAGTATCGTGCTGAGGTTGAGATGGTGTTGCAGAAAGGAGAAATCAAACTAGACATGATGAGATCAATGTTTAGTTATAGCACTCTACCTAGTTCTTTCTAGGGATATGCATTGCAAACAGCAATGTATATCCTGAATGTAGTTTCTTCTAAGTCTATTCCTAAGACTCCCGTAGAGTTTTGGAATGGTCGTAAAGTTAGTTTACTACATTTCCGCATATGAGGGTGTCCAGTATGTGCTAAAGAACAAGACTACTAAGTTGGAACCACGTTCACAGGTGTGCCTATTTGTAGGCTATCGTAAGGAAACTAGAGGTGAGTTCTTTTATAGTCCAGAAGATAATAAAGTATTTGTGTCGACAAATGTTACATTTCTTGAGGAGGACTATATGAGAGAGTTCAAACCTCAAAGTAAAATGTTACTTGAGGAGTAACTTGCTGGTGTGACCAGTACACCATCATCAAATAATGACAAAGACATAACACCTTCTACATCTGAAAGTCAGGAAATGGTGAGGTGTAAGTTGTTGTATCAGACGTAGTGGGAGGTTTGTAAGACAACCTGAACGCTATCTAGGAAATGGTAAGGTGCAAGTTGTTGCATCTTGTGATGGTATAGATGATCTATTGACCTATCGTAGTGCAATGGAAGATATTGATAAAGAAGAATGGCTCAAAGCCATGAACCTCGAGATGGATTCTATGTACTCTAACTCAGTCTGGGAACTTATAGACCAACCTGATGGAGTAAAACCCATAGGTTGCAAGTGGATATACAAGAGAAAAAGAGGAATAGATGGGAAAGTACAAACTTTCAAGGCTAGGCTAGTTGTAAATGGTTATACCCAAAAAAATGGAGTTGACTATGAGGAGACTTTCTCGCCAGTAGCCATGCTTAAATCCATCAGGATTCTTCTTTCCATTGCTGCATATTATGACTATGAGATTTGGCACATGGACGTCAAGACTACATTCTTGAATGGAAATCTTGATGAGAGTATCTATATGGTACAACCAGAAGGGTACATAACCCAAGGTCAAGAGCAAAAAATTTACAAGTTGCAAAGGTCCATTTATGGGCTCAAGCAAGCATCTAGATCTTGGAACATAAGGTTTGATACTACGATCAAGTCTTATAATTTTGAGCAGAACATCGATGAGCCTTGTGTCTATAAACACATCACTGATGGTAAGGTGGTTTTCCTTGTGTTATACGTCAATGATATTTTACTCATTGGGAATGATGTAAAGATATTATCGGACGTGAAAATCTGGCTAGCTAACCAGTTCCAAATGAAAGATTTGGGAGAGGTAAGTTATGTACTTGGGATTCAGATCATTAGAGATCGTAAGAAATGACTGTTAGCAATGTCTCAAGCATCCTATATCAACAAGATTCTTGTGTGATTTGGTATGCAGAATTCCAAGAAAGGTAATTTACCTTTCAGGCATGGAATTCATTTATCTAAGGAACAGTCTCCTAAGACACCTCAAGCAGTTTAGGAGATGAGACATATACCATATGCTTCAGCAGTTGGAAGTCTTATGTATGATATGTTATGCACGAGACCGGACATCTATTTTACAATGGGAGTAGTTAGTAGGTTTCAATCCAACCTAGGATTAGATCATTGGATAATAGTGAAATATATTCTCAAGTATCTTAGGAGAATGAGAAATTATATGCTTGTATATACAAGTCATGATATGATTCTGAGAGGATATACTGACTCTAATTTTCAGACGGATGTCGATTCTAGGAAATCAACATCTGGATCAGAGTTCACCCTAGGTGGTAGGGCTATAGTATGGAGGAGCATTAAGCAATCTTGTATTGCTGACTCCACCATGGAGGCTAAATATGTAGCAGCTTGTAAAACAGCTAAAGAAGAAGTCTGGCTCCGTAAGTTCTTGGAAGATCTGGAAGTTGTTCAAGATATGGATAAACCACTCACACTTTATTGTGATAATAGTGGTGTAGTGGCGAATTCCAAAGAACCAAGAAGCCAAAAGTGGGGTAAGCATATTGAGAGAAAATATCACCTCATCAGGGAGATAGTTCAGAGAAGAGATGTCACTGTCATACAGATTGCATCCGGACACAACCTGATTGATCCGTTTACAAAGACCTTATCGGCTAAAGTCTTTGAAGGCACCTAAAGGGTTTAGGATTACATGAAATATCCCATTTGCTCTAGTCCAAGTGGGAGATTGTTGGGATTTATATTGTAGAGCTTCATGTATTGTAAACAGAATTGATTATTGTAAAAATAATAAATGCATTATTCATTTTGTCAAAGTTGTTTGATTTATATCGCATATTGTCCAATTGTCTTGTTTACCTTGATTACTCTTGTACCTTCAGACTTAGTGTACGTTTGATGCACAAAAGAATTTAAGTCTGGAGTTAGTAATTTAAATAGTCCATAGAGAGCAAACAAAGAGGGTATTTTGTTTGTGGTTTATCTACAGCTGCGGTCTATTCTATACTTGTATGACGACCTTGATCCGAGATCGTTCATGTAGTGACATGGGAATGAAGGCACCTTGTATGATGAGATCATATAGGACTGGACTTAGATAAATATAAATTTCTTTTAATATCCGTTGATCGATGGTATCACATACGTAACGCAAAAGCATGTATCGCTCAAGTAGTATAAAAATATCGATCCCACAAGGACTTAATTTCTATTATTGTTATTAATTATTGATACTATTTATTTACAGGTATCTAATTAGGATGAAAAGGGAATGATTGCTTGATTGGTTGGTTGAATGTGGATTTGCTAAATAAATAATTAAATAAATACACAAAAGAAAATACTAAGGAAAATAAACAAAAGACACAAATATCCAGGGTTGTGATTCCACACAATATAATTCTAATGATGAATTGATTCTCTTATATATGTGTAATAAATCAGTTTGTTAACCTGGAACACGAAAATATGTAAAAGCCTCTTTCGATTATGAGATTCAAAACACCCAGTATAACTCAATTAATTATATGTCTATGTTAACCAAGTTACTTGAATTCATTAAGTTCAAGTTCCAATAATGGCTACCCTCGCTTGACAAGTATATGTCTATCCTGGAAGGAAATCTACCTAAGGGTCACCATCCCCAATGTGAGATCGTGAGCTATTGAATCTAAGGCTTAAATCTAAAATCTCTTTTCCAAGTTCATTTTAAGTTTACCACATCAATCTTATTGGTGATCAAACAACAAGAAGCATTAAGCTTAATATTCAATAAACAAACTAAAGCATTAAACATAATATAATTAAATCAATTATAAGCATGGGAATATTGTGTTTCATCACTTCCCCAGAATAAAAATAAATTGCTGGGGTTAGGGGATCCACCTTTACTATTTATAATTTAGAAATCTCCCTTATTATAATATATAAATTTGCATGATATTACCAACTGACCATATAGGCGGTATCCTAATTATGTCAAATTTATGATTAATTCTATCCGACCATAAAGACGATATTCAATTTATTCAGGTTAAAATCAATTTAATTAAGTCCAACCGACCATAAAGGCGATATCCGATTAAGTCAGGTTTTAAGATAATTTATATATTATAATTAAGGGAAATTAATCTAAACTATAATAATAAAAGCTTCACCCTTCCCCCAGTAGAAAATTAACTACTAAACATAAAAGAAATAAAAAGTAAATAAAATACTACTACTATTAAAAAATAAAAATGCATAATTTAAATTACAAAAACTTAAACAAACAAGATACAGTCCTTAATCCCCTATTAGGAACCTCAGGAAAGTATGAAAATTCTAAATAAAATCAAGCTGAATTTATAGGCAGAATTTTGGGCTGGGCGTCGCAACGCGTGGAACATTGCGAGTCGTGACACGCCGTTGTGGGACACAGAAACTTGGGTGACGCATGTTGTTCTAGGCTCGCGGCCTAGTTGGGAGTACGTAGTAGCCCGCGGGGGACTAAATCGGAGAATAATGGAGTCGCCACCCGGTGTGAACCGGGAAAATGAGATTTAAGGCCGTACTCACCCCTCGTAAGGGAAGACCTCAAACCGTTGGGTTCAGGATGGTCTCTTACTTATGTCACTTGTAATGAAAGGATTTGTGCAATAATTTAGTCAAACCTAAGTAACACATATTTCCAAGAGTATTATGCTTCTAAGTTCATATGCACGAAAATAAAACTTACACCTAAATTTGCATACATCTTACATCTAAGTCTGCATGCTCGAAAGTGAATCAAAGTAGCGACAAACATACAACTTCATAAGCATATTGTATTCATGAAAGCGCAAATGCACAATAATCACACAAGCGCACATAAAAGCGAATCAAATAATGGGGAACATGTAATTTCATAAACATACCATACTTATACATGCGGAAACATAAACAAATAGCCATTACATATTCATGCGTAAATAAGAGAGTCAACTAGGTACATAGTGCAAAAAAGACAATTAAGGAGGCAATTAAGCATTAAAGTAAACATGCTATGATGTGATGCAAAAGAAGATAACTAATATTAACACAAACACACACGTGGGCATTTTTCCAAGTGGTACGTGGAATTGTATCCCGAGTACAGATCATACTACCGTCTATTCGGAATCGGCTATGAAATTTATGTCCGGGTTTCCATCCTATATACCATGAGAAATAATGCCCAAATGCTATCATAACATGGGTGCACAAATGATAATAGATCGAGCCAAGACAAAGATAGATGATGCAATCAATAGATGAAAGACGCGGCAAATATTGTGGTAAAGGTAGCCTTTTAGGCTTTTCTTCCCCCAAATGGAGAACCTTTTAGTCCAAGATAATAAGCCCATGCGCTTTTCATTACAATACGTACAAAGATAAAGATAACTATATGGAACTTCGTAATGCATGCATAAATAAAGCAATGATGTGCAAAAGGATAAATGACATAGTAAGAAGCGCGGCAAGACATCGTGGTAAAGGCTTTTAACCCCTTGACATAGAGGACCTTTAATCCAACTTATCAAGCCCATGCGCAAATAACACAATGCATATACAAAGTAAAGACCACGGTATCGAACATCATGTATCCGACTGAACATATCTCACATTCAATCGAATACACATTATCCGGCGCGGCAAAGCATCGTGGTAAATGCTTTTAACCCATTGACTTAGAGGACCTTAATCCCACTTACTAAGCCCATATGCTAATAACACGATGCATATAAGAAATAAAAGACACAATATCGGACTTCGTATACCCGATTGAACATATCTCACATTCAACCGAATATACATCATCCGGCGCGACACAACATCGTGGTAAAGGATTTTAACCTCTCAAAATAGAGGACCTTTAATCGCACTTACTAAGCCCATGTGCTTTATCTC